>JASFAX010001781.1:0-48857 GCA_030737875.1 Allium sativum | reverse complement strand
TGTATAATCACGAAATCCAACATCGAAATATTCCAAAGACAATTTCGATTCAAATCCATTACAATTCAATTATTGGAAATTCTGGTTACTTTTAAAACCCTTCCAAATCCAATTTATTTATTTCAAAAATAAATGGATTTTAATTCTGGTTCAAAACAAGTCCATTTCGATGGAGTTTTTCATCCCAATTCTTAAGAAATCATTTCTTATGATTTTACACAAATTATTACTATTTTTAATAATTTTATCAAGGCTCGTGCAGTCGATTTCCATCAACGGCCATCGAACTGCACTTAGATCGACCTTTTACAAATTTTATTTGGACATAATTCCAAATCCAACCATTAGATTTCAAATATCTAAATATTCTTTAGAAAGCTCTTTTCGATACGAACCCAACGGTTCTGGTTTTAGGAGAATCCGACGGTCGGACCACCCGTAATTCCCATTCGAAGTCAATGGTCGAAATTCGCAAACGGCCGCGGCGCAGCGCGTTCTATTCAGGCCATTATATATATATATATATATATATATATATATATATATATATATATATATATATATATATATATATATATCGTCGATTTCCTTTTAAAACGTATTTTATAAATAGTTTTAAATTCGTTTTCAAAACGATTTCCACTTCATATTCAATTTCGAATCAAAATTGAATATTTAACGTCATCGATATACAAATAACAATATTTTCAAAATGTTATATTTTGAAATCACTTCCTTTTCTATAATCATCATAAAAATGAATATAATCGATATAAATATCGTTTGCGTCAAAATGGCGCATATCTAACAAACACGGCTTTATATATTTCAATAACATCGTTATTCTATTCAACAAATGAATATTTTCTTCAACACATGAATATATATTTTTATTCAACACATGAATATATATTTTATTCAACACATGAATTTATAATTTTAGTCAACACATGAATTTATATTTTTATTCAACACATGAATTTATATTTTTATTCAACACGTGAATATTTACTTTATTCAACACATGAATTTTTTTCTTTATTCAACACATAAATTTTCTTTTATAATATTCCTTATTTCCCCAATTGGAATGAGGCCCAATCAATTACCATATAATGTTATTTATATGGATTCTATACAACACATGTATATAATAGCAGTGATAAATAATCAACCATCATCCAAAGTGCACCACACAACTGCATAAGCATTAAATATAAATAATTAACGCTTACACAGTCTGTCAACCCATCGATTGACATATAACTAAACAATCGGGATCAGTTTACGTCAAATATCATCCCAATACCCGTGTGGGGTTTCAGTCAACAAACACAGATTTTTATTTGTGCAGTTGGGCAATGTGTAAAATTTATCGTCCCAATCAATATCCTTCAAATGGGTGTACATAAAAAAAAACGTCTGATTTTTTTATAAATATTTATTTTATATATACGTTAAACATTATATTTTTAACTATAAAACATTTATTCAATCCACATCACACAATCAATTTTCACAATACACCAATCAAACAAACAAGTCATCCATGGTCTGTGGACGACGGGTGTCGGGTGCTGCTAAGCACCATCTGCATCCTAGTATATATTTCAAACTAGAAATTAAAATAAAAGCGAGGAGTTCTCACCGAGAGCTAAACCAAACGCCACGACTCCTCATATGTAGGAAATCTTCATCTTGTTTCCAATCAGTTCCATCTGTTTCACACTGTTCATATAAAAATCACATTTTTATTCTTATACTATTCGTATAAAAAATCACATTTTTATAGCGTTACTATATATAGAAAAGATTATATTTTTATTCCACTACTTCATATATATTTTTACAACGCTTCTTTCTATATAAAAATTATATTTTTATATTTCTACACTCTATATAAAGATTGAATTTTTACTATCTATATAATATAAAAATCAAATTTTTATTGAATTAAGAGTCAAATCCTAACTTTTCAAATTAAAAATCTAATCTTTTCATGCCATTACATATAATAACCACTTTTTTTAAATAACACATATAAATATAAAATATAAAACTTACTTTTCATCAAAGAAAAATTGGATTTTTTATTTCAAAGCATCACATGTAAAAAAATCGGATTTTTATTTCCCCCCCTATAATTAAAACTGAAAAATAAAATCAATTTTAATACAAAAATAGAAGAACTCACAGTTTTTTGGTTGGAGGAGGGTTGCTAGGGGTCAGTGGTGGTCGGTGGAGGGCGCTGCCTGCGGTGGAGGGGTTGTAGTGGCTGATGGTGGCGATATTGATTTGAACAGAGAGGGGGTGCGGTCTGACATGGCGCAGGAGGTCATGGAGATGCTGCGGCGGACCTGTAGGGAGGCGGAGGCGGTGCGACACTAGTAGAGGCGGCTAGGGTTTCAGATTCGCAGTGGAGAGGAGGAAGAAGGGGATAGCGGAGCTGTCAGGGGGAAAGGGTTCGGATGGATGCGCCGCCTCCTAGGGAGGCACGGCGGTGATTCAACCTCGAGGAATGGGGGGAGGAAGGCCAAGGGATTCGACGAGGTTTTTTTTTCTTCTGAAGTTTGATTTTGAACGGGGGAGATAAGTAAGGGGGACCTAGTTTATCTATTTAATTATTATTATTATTATTATTTGTTTCATTCTCCAAAAAGTTAAATTTTCATTCGGACCCGGTATCGAACCCAACGACTGTCGCCCCTAGCTAATTAACCCCATTTTGAACACAATGGGAAATGTATCGTAAGCCAATTCGGCTGTTTCGATCAGTTTCCATCAAAATAAAAATATAAATCTATATATTTAATTTGAACGCACATTTCAATTTACTGGGGCCACATACTGATTCTAAAAATTCCCAAAAAATATTTTCTAGCTTCGTATTGATGATACGGTCCTAACAAAACTAATTTCATCGAATTCTGAGACCGTTTGAAAACTGGCCATTTTAAAGGGACAGAATTCCATAGCGACTATTCTGAAATTTCAACTGGGCATAACTTTTTATCCCCACTATGAAATTTTAATTTTTCGGATTCGCTGGAAAGATTTTTTCAAACAGATTCTAATATTTTTGGTTTCGCCAAAATCTGGTTTAATTTGAATCTTGTACGTTCATTTAAAATTTGAAATTGAATTTTTGAACTACCGCGCCATTTTCAGTTCCTTTTATTATATAAAATAAATATTTATATTCTGACGTCGATTCAAATAAATATATTCATTCTAATTCTATTCTAAATAGATTTCTCGTCTTTATTATTTAAAATAAATCATTTTAAATATTTAAAATTCACTAAAATTGCCAAAATAAAAATTTTAAATTGATTTGGATTTCTGGGTTATTACACTCTGGGTGCCCCTATTGTCCACATGGGCAGCTAGTTGTTTTGGTTTTGCAGATTTATATTCACAAGATCCTGGTTTACAGCTGGAACGATATTCGGAAAGCTCTGTATCCGTTTATCTCTTTCAGGTTTGTTTTTGTATTATTTTCCATTGCATTGTAATTTGTAAATTTCTGATATTCATTAAATGTATATTATTTGTTCATACTCTGTATATTCTTGTACTCTGATGTAAATTGTTGTAATAAGCAACGAAATGTTCTTCTGTTTGTGTTCTGATTTGTCGTGTTCTCAAGTCAATCCATTCTTTCTCTTCTCTTCGGAGACCGGGGGAGTTCGGGTCGTTACAGGTGGTATCAGAGCTTTGGTTTATAGAGCTCGAGACAAGACACATTAGAACCAAACGAAATAATTCATCAGAGATTGGATTAGTAATATCCAATAAGAATGGCTTGTTAGAGATGGGATCAGTAGTATCCTAGAATAAGCCAAAAGAATGTTATTTTTAAAATAAAAATGATGAAAAATTTTGTTTTGAAAGTTTAAACCATTTCATACATATTTGAATATCTATTTATATTGAATTTGGACATTCCAATATAAAAAGATTTTTCATATACGGCTTGCAAACGTGTATTCAAAGTTTTAATATACTAGATAGATATAGAATCACACTCTAGTCGCCCGGAGATGGTTCTGATGATGGCATGTCATCGTCAGCACTTTTGTTCGAGTTTCGAAAGTGGGATATCTATATATTTCCAATTGGCTGGTGTGAGAACCAAAATATATAGTTAGAATGTATTGTTGTGATTTGGCATCAAAAACATGATTTTTGTATACATATATCTAAAGTTATGTGTTTGAAACGATAATCACTAATTGATTACTGATTGTGTTGTTTGATTATTAGTTTGATTAATTAAAATTTTTAACCACTAGCCAAATTGAATCAAAATATTGAACTAAATTGAAAATTGTTTGAAATTGCATGCATATACATGTATATAAATTGAAAAGGTAAATGGATTTGCTATTGTGTAAAGAATTTATTTGCATGCCCGATAAATAGGTAAACCTTAACGAGTTGGATGCGCAATTTTATTTATATATCAACTCATGTGAATGACATTGGGTGCGGAGTGCTGGTTGTAAGGACCCGTAACTTCCCCGGTAAGGAAAGAGCGGATACTTTGAAAACAACGCACAAAGGAACACAAACAGAAGAACATTTCATTGTTTATTACAACAATTCATCAGAATACATGAATATACAGAGTATACATGAATAATATACAGGACAAAAATATTAGAGATTTACAATTTACAATGCAGCGGAAAAATAATACAAAAACACAAATGAAAGGAATACGCGGATACAGAGCTTTCCGAGTATAATTCTAGATGTAAATAAGGATCCTGTGAATATAAATCTGCAAAACCAAAACTATTAGCTGCCCGTGCGGAAAATAGGGGCACCCAGAGTTTAGGTTAAAACAATAAAATCCAGGTCAGTCATGTGACTGGTGTGAGAACTAAAACAGTTATTAATCTTTATTTTAAAGTTAGGTAAATCAAGGGACCACGCCGTATAACACGGAACGGGTTTCCTCCTAAGAGTACCAGTGCATAAAACAATAGCGCAATGCTGAATAAAGAACAATGAAGCTATTATAAGATCCAGGTCCCATCACACAATGCAACGCAAGCTGTAGGATAGGGTTTTTACCTTATAATAGCCAAGAATGCTTGGTACGTGAAATTTCATGTTTTATTATTACTATAAGTGTATAGTGTCAAAAAAAATTCAATCATAAGTATCAATCATAGACGGCATAAGTGTCATATACCACTATGTCGCCATACTAGGCTCTACAATCAAAAACCGCAAAGTCACGTATTGGAACTTGGGTTTCCATCTGTGAACCGAGGCAAAAGATAGTCCTCACCGATTCGAGACTCTCTAGCCCGAGCCTTAGGACCCAGACCTAGGTGAGCCCTTGGATCGTCAGGGTCGGTCCACCAATGTGGATTAAAATGCCTGAACACTGCGTTTCCCCACTCTTTGGGGCGTAAATGAGCCAAATGACTCCATCGGCTCCACATAGTCACCGATATATCCGAGGCGCCTCGCAATCAAACAACCACACAGGTGAAAATAATATAAATGTCAGGGCTGATAGGTCATTGACACCACCATAGCTAGAAGGAAACGCATGTCCTCTCTGAGGTCCTCTCCCGTTTCTGGTTCACAACAGGGGTGTAAGGCTCGTGAATCAACATTACACAAAGCTATGCCACACAAGCAGTGCTTTGATTATCACCCACAAGACTTTGCTTTTCAACAAAAGCCTTGATCATTTGCCACTTTGGCATGCCACACAGGCAATTCACTCCATGCGATTGAAATCTATCAATATATAACCCCTGAGCTCGTACGTCTCAGAGAAGGGCGTTAAGCAAGAGAATAAATTCTCCGCCGCCAAATAGAAATATATTTAATAGAAATCAATCACACAGAATAAAATCTAATGTCAGACACATAGTCCATTTACAAGTTCGTTCTGGGTCTGAATGAAACCGGAGGCACCTTGTACCTCGCATACCCATCGATCTCCAAGTACGTCTGGACGATCACCAACTGATTCCCTCCTCTTGGGTGTACAGCCCAATCAAGATCATCAGTAATCACCCAAACGATGTGAAGACCTCCATTCTTCGACCACCGTCTTCATCCTCGACACATCGTTGAATCAATTATTCAGACTGGGATAAACCCGGTCTTTCTGAATAACCCGTGTATATAATAAACAAGTGTTATACAAACACAACATACGCCTCATTCCAATTCAAAGTATTCTTTTATTCAAATATTCTTATACTTTGGGAAAGGTTCCCATTCATTTTATCAAAGATAAATTCTTTAGATTTATTCTTTAATCTTCTTTTCGATATCAATTTAAACCAAATTATGATTTATCCGAACCAGTCGGGATTAACGAACCTTACCAAAGTAATCGTTTGTTTTAAATTTCCCAATCCCAACCTATTCATCCCATGAAGTAAAACTGGTCATATTTCATATCTAACACCACGGTGTTATTGGTAAATTCAATTACCATTTCACGTTCAAATCTAATTAAAAATTTAACTGTCACCTGGAGAAAAACTAGTGATACTCCATTCTCGATCATCTCAATCTAATTAAAGATTCATTAAAACTTCACTTGGTTTTAATCTTCGCAAAAATCATATTAATGATTTTTTAACTTGGGAAACCATATCCTGTCTTTAACTTGGTTAAAGAACCAATGTCATTTAAAACATGGTTCATGATAAACCCAAAAATCAATTCAATATCAATTCCAATTAAATATCATTTAATTGGTATACTTCATTAAATATAAATAAAAAGATTTAATCTTTTCCTCAACTGGGTTTAAGAACAGTGTTAATGAAGACACCATTCACGACAATCCCAAATCCTATTTGATATTAAATACAAGGCTCTGAATAGAAAATATATCGGCTTATATTCAAAATCAAATTCTACGACCAACAAATATCGTATTGGAAATAACGATATAAATATAACTTTCAAAATTACCATAACAATATCTGTATAATCACGAAATCCAACATCGAAATATTCCAAAGACAATTTCGATTCAAATCCATTCCAATTCAATTATTGGAAATTCTGGTCACTTTTAAAACCCTTTCAAATCCAATTTATTTATTTCAAAAATAAATGGATTATAATTCTAGTTCGAAACTAGTTCATTTTGATAAAAATCTATTTTTATCTTTTCAAATATGGAGTTTTCATCCCAATTCTTTCCAAATCATTTCCTATGATTTTACACAAATTATTACTATTTTTAATAATTTTATCAAGGCCCGTACAGTCGATTTCCATCAATGGCCATCGAACTGCACTTACAACGACCTTTTCCAAATTTGATTTGGACATAATTCCAAATCCAACCGTTAGATTTCAAATTTCTAATATTCATTAGAAAGCTCTTTTCGATACGAACCCAACGGTTTTGGTTTTAGGAGAATCCGACGGTCGGATCTCCCGTAACGTCCATTCGAAGTCAATGGTCGAAATTCGCGAACTGCCGCAGCGCGGAACGTTCTATTCAGGCCATTATATATTTATATAATATATATATTATATATATTACTTCGATTTTCTTTTAAAACTCATTTTGTAAATTGTTTTATATTCGTTTTCAAAACGATTTCAACTTCCTATTCAATTTCAAATCAAAATTGAATAATCCATAGGATCGATATATAAATGATAATATTTTGAAAACATTATATTTTGAAATCAATTCCTTTTCGCTATTTATTATAAAAATGAATAAAATCGATATAGATATCGTTCACGTCAAAATGGCGCATATCTAATCAACACGGCTTTATATATTTCAATAACTTCATTATTCTATTCAACACATGAATATTTTCTTTAACACATGAATTTTCTTTTATTCGACACATGAATATATATTTTATTCAATACATGAATTTTCTTTTTATTCAACACATGAATATATGTTTTATTCAACACATGAATTTTCTTTTTATTCAACACATGAATATATATTTTATTCAACACATGAATTTACTTTTATTAAAACATGAATATTTACTTTTATTCAACACATGAATTTACTTTTATTCAACACATGAATATATGTTTTATCTTCTGAATTGTAATGAGACCCACTCAATTACCATATAATGTTATTTATATGGATTCTGTGCAACACATGTATATAATAGCAATGATAAATAATTAACCATCATCCAAAGTGCACCACACAATTGCATAAGCATTAAATATAGATAAGTAACGCTTACACAGTCCGTCAACCCATCGGTTGACATACTACTAAACAATTGGGATTAGTGTACGTCAATATCATCCCAACACCCATGTGGGGTTTCAATCAATCAAACACATATTTATTTGTGCAGTTGGGCGATGTGTAAAATTTATCGTCCCAATCAATATCAGTCAAATGGGTGTACATAAACAAATCGTTTGATTTGTTTATTACTATTTATTTTATATACACATTAAAAATTATATTTTTAACCATAAAATAATTTATTTCATTCC
This sequence comes from Allium sativum, assembly GCA_030737875.1. Lineage (NCBI taxonomy): Eukaryota > Viridiplantae > Streptophyta > Magnoliopsida > Asparagales > Amaryllidaceae > Allium > Allium sativum. The sequence continues at coordinate 40,367 of JASFAX010001781.1, read as the reverse complement.
ACTACACACAATCATTTTTCACAACACAGCAATCAAACAAATAAGTCATCCATGGTCTGTGGACGACGGGTGCCAGGTGCTGCTAAGCACCGTCTGCATCCTAGTATATATTTCAACTAGAAAACAAATTAAAAGTGAGGATTTCTCACCGATTAGCTAAACCAATTCGCTGCCACTCTTCATATGTAGGAAAACTTCGTCTTGTTTCCAACAAGATCTGTTCAACACCGTTTGTGTTAAAAATTATATTTTAACCACGCTACTGCCTATATAAAGATTATATTTTTATATCATTGCTTCGTATATAAAAATCATATTTCTCTCTCGTCATTCTCTATATTAAAATTACATTTTTATATATAAAGATTGTATTTTTATATCTCTACTACATATGTAAAAATCACTCCTTTACACCGCTACTTCCATGATAAAAATTATATTTTTATCTTGCTAGTAATATAATAAAAATTATATTTTTATTTCCCTACAAATATAATAAAAATCAGATTTTTATTTCGCTACATATATAAAAATCATACTTTTATTGCTTCGCTATATTTATAAAAATCAAATTTTTACTTCAGGAAAAATCAAATCTTTGTCTATAAAAAAATCTAATCTTTTAATAAATAAAATTATTAACTTTTCATAAATTAAGAATCACTTCTTTCATACAAACAAATATCGCAACTTTTTATAAACAAAGAATCAAAGGAGACTTCAAAGAACACTCACAGTGAGGAGGGGAAATTCGCTGATTGAATCAGATAGAGGGAGGGGGTCGCCGTCGTTCATGGTAGCAGAGCATTGGGCAGAGGCTGGAGGCTCACGCGGTGGGGTGTTGTCTTCGTGGTGGAGGGTTTTCTGGGGGAAAAGGGGGTCGCGTTGGAGAAGAGGCAGGGGGGAAGAGAACTTGAGTCGCAGTGGAGCATCTGGGCGGTGGCCGGAGGTTGGCCAACGGCGGCTGAGATTGCAGGGGTGGTACAACGGTCTTCCCCCTTTTCTTTTTCTTTTCTTTTATTTTGATTTTTCTATTCAATTGAACAATGGGGGGAGGGATAAATGTGGGTTGACTTTTATAATTTATTTTATTTTACTACCCCATAAAGCAACTTTTATTTCGACCTCCAAACGAAGTCCACCGACGGTCACCCATAACTAATTACCCCCATTCCGAACACAATGGGACATGTATCGTAGGGTGATTCGGCTGTTTCGATCAGTTTTCACCAAAATCAAAATATAAATCTATATACTGAATTTGAACGCGCATTTCAATTTACCGGGGCCACATACGAGCTCTAAAAATTCCCGAAAAATATTTTCTAGGTTCTTATTGACGACACGGTCCTAAAAAACTAATTTCATCAAATTCCGAGACCATTTGAAAAATGGCCATTTTCTGGTCTGTCGAAATTGACTGAAACTGTTAAAACACGTTTTCCTTTGCCATGCTCACATATTGATTCGAAAAATTACGAATTTTGAAATCTAGCAATAACTCGGCATCCCAGATCCAACAAAAGTGGTTTCGTCGAAAACAGAGGTCGTTTGCAAAATTTCCATTTTTAAGGGCCAAAATACCATAGCGACTATTCTAAATTTTCAACTGGACGTATCTTTTGAATCCCGCTATGAAATTTCAATTTTTCGGATTCGTTGGAATGATTTTCTCAAATAGAGTCAAATATTTTTGGTTTCGCTAAAATCCGGTTTATTTTGAATCCTATACGTTCATTTGAAATTTGAAATCGAATTTTCATATTATCGCGCCATTTTCAATTCCTTTTATAATTAAAATAAAATATTTATATTCCAACGACGGTCTATATAAATATATACGTTCTAATTCTATTCAAAATAAATCTCTCATCGTTATTATTTAAAATAATTTATTTTAAATATTCAAAATTCATCAAAATTGCCAAAATAAAAATTTTAAATTGGCTCGGATTTCCAGGTTATTACAATCTCCCCCACTTAAAACTTTTCGTCCCCGAAAAGGAACGAAGCTGAAAGTTGTTTAACTAATCAACTCAACTTTTATTCTTTTCATTATGGCTTAAACTCTTCAACTTTTCAGTTTCTAAGAACTTTTCAAATTTTTCAAAAATTTGGCTAACACCCTAAATTTTCAAAAAATTTCGCCATAACCTCTTCTGCACCGGGAGCTCGGGGATATTTCAAATAGCCTCCTATGCCCTCTCCAATCCAAAAAGAGAAAGAAACAACCAAGCGGCTAGCCCATCGGCTCATAAAATCATCCAAAACCCAAGAAATACAATAAACATGTACCTATTTGTCAGGCAAACAATTTTATTCCTCTTTTCTAGCCTCCTTGCTATGACCTGTTCAATGTAAGTACATGTATATGCATGCAAATGCGACTAATTTTCAATACAATTCAATATTTGGTTCAATTTGGCTAAATGGTTCAAATTTTAATTAATCAACCAATAATCAAACAACACAATCAGCAATCAATTAGTTGATTAGTTTTTCAAATTCATAGCTTTGATACATAGTCTAAAAGTCAAATTTTTGATGTCAAATCACAACAAATAATCCTATGTAAGTTTTGGTTCTCATACCAGTCGAATGGAAATATATAAATATCACACCTTCGAATCTCGAAAACAAACCACTGATGTCGTACGTCATCAGTAGAATCATGCCCGGGCGACTAGGGTGTGACTCTATATCTATCCAGTATATTAAAACTTCAAATACACGCGGATCAGACGTATATGCAAAATCTTTATATACTTGATTGTCCAAATCAATACAAATAAATATTCAAATACGAATAATAAATTTAAATTTTCAAAACAAAACTTGTTTTCATTTTAAAAAAAATACTCTTCACACTCATTCTAGGATACTACTGATCCCATCTCTAACGAGTCATTCCCATTGGATATTACTAATCTAATTTCTGATGAATTCTATCATTTGGTTCTAATATGCCTTGTTCTCGAGCTCTGTACACCAAAGCTCTGATACCAAATGTAAGGTCCCGTAACTTCCCTGGTAAGGAAAGAGTGGATACTTTGAGAACCACACACAATGGAACGCAAACAGAAGAACATTTCATTGTTTATTACAACAATTCATTAGAATACATGAATATATAGAGTATACATGAATAATATACAGGACAAAAATTCAAAGATTTACTATTTACAATGCAGCGGAAAAATAATACAAAAACACAAATGAAAGGAATACGCGGATACAGAGCTTTCCGAGTATAATTCCAACTATAAATCAGGATCCTGTGAATACAAATATGCAAAACCAAAACTACTAGCTGCCCGTGCGAAAAATAGGGGCACCCAGAGTTTAGGTTAAAACAATAAACTCCAGGTCACTCATGTGACTGGTGTGAGAACTAAAACAGTTATTAATCTTTATTTTAAAGTTTGGTAAATCAAGGGACCACGCCGTATAACACGGAACGGGTTTCCTCCCAAGAATAGCAGTGCATAAAACAACAGCGCAATGCTAAATAAAGAACAATGAAGCTATTATAAGACCCAGGTCCCATCACACAATGCGACGCAAGCCAGAGGATAGGGATTTTACCTTATAATAGCTAAGAATGCTTGGTACGTGAAATTTCATGTTTTATTATTACTATAAGGGTATAGTGTCAAAACAATTTCAATCATAAGTATCAGTCATAGACGGCATAAGTGCCCCAAACCACTATGTCGCCGTACTACGCTCTACACTCAAAAACCGCAAAGTCATGTACTGGAAGTTGGGTTTCCATCTATGAACCGAGGCAAAAGATAGTCCTCACCGATTCGAGACTCTCTAGCCCGAGCCTCAGGACCCAGACATAGGTGAGCCCTTGGATCATCAGGGCCGGTCCACCGATGTGGATTAAAATGCCTGAACACTGCGTTCCCTACCCTTTGGGGCGTAAATGAGCCAAATGTCTCCATCGGCTCCACATAGTCACCGATATATCTGAGGCACCTCGCAATCCAACAACCACAGAGGTGAAAATAATATAAATGTCAGGGCTGGTAGGTCACTGACACCACCCTAGCTAGAAGGAAACGCATGTCCTCCCTGAAGTCCTCTCCCGTTTCTGGTTCACAACCGGGGTGTGAGGCTCGCGAATCAACGTTACACAAAGCTATGCCATACAGGCGATGCTTTGATCATCACCCACAAGACTTTGCTTTTCAACAAAAGCCTTGATCATTTTCCACTTAGGCATGCCACACAGGCAATTCACTCCATGCGATTGATACCTATCAATATATAACCCCTGAGCTCGTACATCTCAGAGAAGGGCGTTAAGCAAGAGAATAAATTCTCCACCGCCAAACAGATATATATTTAATAGAAATCAGTCACACAGAATAAAAACCAATGTCAGACACATAGTCCATTTACAAGTTCGTTCTGGGTCTGAACGAAACCGGAGGCACCTTGTACCTCGCATATCCATCGATCTCCAAGTACGTCTGGACGATCACCAACTGATTCCCAGTCCCAACCTATTCATCCTATGAAGTAAAATGGTCATACTTCATATCTAACACCACGGTGTTATCGGTAAATTAATTACCATTTCACGTTCAAATCTAATTAAAGAATTAACTATCGCCTGGAGCAAAACTGGTGATACTTCATTCTCGATCATCTCAATCTAATTAAAGATTCATTAAAACTCCACTTGGTTTTAATCTACCCAAAAATCATATTAATGATTGTTTATCTTGGGAAACTATATCCCATCTTTAATTGGGTTAAAGAACCAATGTTATTTAAAACACGATTCAAGATAAACCAAAAATCAATTCAAATTCAAATTCAATTCCAATTAAATATCATTTAATTGGTATACTTCATTAAATATAAATAAAAAGATTTAATCTTTTCCTCAACTGGGTTTAAGAACAGTGTTAATGAAGACACCATTCACGACAAATCCAAATCCTATTTTATATTAAATACAAGGCTCTGAATAGAAAATATATCGGCTTATATTCAAAATCAAATTCTACGACCAACAAATATCGTATTGGAAATAACGATATAAACATATCTTTCAAAATTACCATAACAATATCTGTATAATCACGAAATCCAAAATCGAAATATTCCAAAGACAATTTCGATTCAAATCCATTCCAATTCAATTACTGGAAATTCTGGTCACTTTTAAAACCCTTTCAAATCCAATTTATTTATTTCAAAAATAAATGGATTATAATTCTAGTTCGAAACTAGTTCATTTTGATAAAAATCTATTTTTATCTTTTCAAATATGGAGTTTTCATCCCAATTCTTTCCAAATCATTTCCTATGATTTTACACAAATTATTACTATTTTTAATAATTTTATCAAGGCCCGTACAGTCGATATCCATCAACGGCCATCGAACTGCACTTACAGCGACCTTTTCCAAATTTGATTTGGACATAATTCCAAATCCAACCGTTAGATTTCAAATCTCTAATATTCATTATAAAGCTCTTTTCGATACAAACCCAACGGTTCCGGTTTTAGGAGAATCCGAAGGTCGGATCTCCCGTAACATCCATCCGAAGTCAATGGTCGAAATTCGCGAACTACCGCGGCGCAGCGCGTTCTATTCAGACCACTATATATATATATATATATAATATTATATATATTACGTCGATTTTCTTTTAAAACTCATTTTATAAATCGTTTTAAATTCGTTTTCAAAACGATTTCAACTTCCTATTCAATTTCAAATCAAAATTGAATATTCCATATCATCGATATATAAATGATAATATTTTGAAAACATTATATTTTGAAATCAATTCCATTTCTCTATTTATTATAAAAATGAATAAAATCGATATAGATAGCGTTCACGTCAAAATGGCGCATATCTAATCAACACGGCTTTTTATATTTCAATAACTTCTTTATTCTATTCAACACATGAATATTTTCTTCAACACATGAATTTTCTTTTATTCAACACATGAATATATATTTTATTCAACACATGAATTTTCTTTTTTTTCAACACATGAATATATATTTTATTCAGCACATGAATTTTCTTTTTATTCAACACATGAACATATATTTTATTCAACACATGAATTTACTTTTATTCAACACATGAATATATATTTTATTCAACACATGAATTTACTTTTATTCAACACATGAATATATATTTTATCTTCTAAATTGGAATGAGACCCACTCAATTACCATATAATGTTATTTATATGGATTCTATACAACACATGTATATAATAGCAATGATAAATAATCAACCATCATCCAAAGTGCACCACATAACTGCATAAGCATTAAATATAGGTAAGTAACGCTTACACAGTCTGTCAACCCATCGGTCGACATACTACTAAACAATTGGGATTAGTGTACGTCAATATCATCCCAACATCCGTGTGGGGTTTCAATCGGTTAAATACATGTTTTATTTATGCAGTTGGGCGATGTGTAAAATTTATCGTCCCAATCAATATCAGTCAAATGGGTGTACATAAACAAATTGTCCGATTTGTTTATTACTATTTATTTTATGTACACGTTAAAAATTATATTTTTAACCATAAACTAATTTATTTCATTCCACTACACACAATCATTTTTCACAATACAGCAACCAAACAAACAAGTCATCCATGGTCTGTGGACGACGGGTGTCGGGTGCTGCTAAGCACCGTCTTCATCCTAGTATATATTTCAACTAGAAAACAAATTAAATGTGAGGAGTTCTCACCGATTAGCTAAACCAATTCGTCGCGACTCTTCATATGTAGGAAAACTTCGTCTTGTTTCCAACAAGATCTGTTCAACACCGTTTGTGTTAAAAATTATATTTTTAACCACAGTACTTCCTACATAAAGATTATATTTTTATATCGTTGCTTCGTATATAAAAATCATTTTTCTTTCTCGCCATTCTTAATATAAAAATCACATTTTTATATATAAAGATCGTATTTTTATATCTCTACTACATATGTAAAAATCACTCCTTTACACCGCTACTTCCATGATAAAAAATATATTTTTATCCTGCTAGTAATATAATAAAAATTATATTTTTATTTCCCTATATATATAATAAAAATCAGATTTTTATTTTGCAACATATCTAAAAATCATACTTTTATTGCTTCGCTATATTTATAAAAATCAAATTTTTTCTTCATGAAAAATCAAATCTTTGTCTATAAAAATCTAATCTTTTAATAAATAAAATTCTTATCTTTTCATAAATTAAGAATCACTTCTTTCATACAAACAAATATCACAACTTTTTATAAACAAAGAATCAAAGGAGACTTCAAAGAACACTCACAGCGAGGAGGGGAAATTCACTGATTGAATCGGATAGAGGGAGGGGGGTCGTCGTCGTACATGGTGGCGGAGCATTTGGCGGAGGCTGGAGGCTCACGCGGTGGGGTGCTGTCTTCGCGGTGCAGGGTTTTCTGGGGGAAAAGGGGGTCGCGTTAGAGAAGAGGCGGAGGGAAGAGAGCTGGAGCGCGGCGGAGCATTTGGGCGGTGGCCGGAGGTTGGCCAGCGGCGGCTAAGATCGCGGGGGGTGCGACGGTCTTCCCCCTTTTCTTTTCTTTTCTTTTTTTATTCTATTTTGATTTTTCTATTCAATTGAATGATGGGGGGAGGGATAAAGGTGTGTTGACTTTTATAATTTATTTTATTTTATTTTATTACCCCAAAAAGCAACTTTTTATTTCGTCCTCCAAACGAAGTCCACCGACTGTCGCCCATAACTAATTACTCCGATTCTGAACACAATGGGATATGTATCATAGGCTGATTTGGTTGTTTCGATCAGTTTTTACCAAAATCAAAATATAAATCTATGTATTGAATTAGAACACGCATTTCAATTTACCGGGGCCACATACGAGCTCCAAAAATTCCCGAAAAATATTTTCTAGCTTGTTATTGACGATACGGTCCAAACAAAACTAATTTCGTAAAATTCCGAGACCGTTTGAAAAATGGATATTTTCTGGTCAGTCGAAATTGACTGAAACTGTTAAAACACGTTTTCCTTTGCCACGCTCACATATTTATTCGAAAAATTTCGAATTTTGGAATCTAGCAATAATTAGACATCCCGGATCCAACAAAAGTGGTTTCGTCGATAAAAGTGGTCATTTCCAAAATATCCATTTTTAAAGGCCAAAATTCCATAGCGACTATTCTGAATTTTCAATTGGACATATCTTTTGATTCCCGCTATGAAATTTCAATTTTTCAGACAAAGATATTCTCAAATAGATTCAAATATTTTTGGTTTCGCTAAAATCTGGTTTATTTTGAATCCTATACGTTCATTTGAAATTTGAAATCGAATTTTCAAACTACCGCGCCATTTTCAATTCCTTTTATAATTAAAATAATATATTTATATTCTAGCGACGATCTATATAAATATATATGTTCTAATTCTATTCAAAATAAATTTCTCGTCGTTATTATTTAAAATAATTCATTTTAAATATTCAAAATTCATCAAAATTGCCAAGATAAAAATTTTAAATTGGCTCGGATTTCCGGGTTATTATAGTGGTTGTTCTGTGTGAGATTATAAATGTCGCCATAGGATAGTAACAATTATTTTGAAATACACTACATGGCATACTGTGTGAAGATAGCATACTCTATCATATACCACATAAGCATTTGGAGCCTATGTGACAAGGTTGAAGATTTACCATACAAGCGAGAGGTTTGTATGGCGATGACTATAATTCAGGTTGAACCGAAGACTGATATGGACTATATAAACTATAATTGTAAAATTGTCAGCTTAATAAAAACCCCACACGGGTCTGAAGTTGACAATAATCACATCTCTCTAGTCATTAAGGCATAAAAACTATTTATAGGGTGACGACAATTTATTTTCTGGAGTTATGATCTATACACACTGCCCTGTGGACACCAGAATATATCACTATAAATATGTGTATACTTTTTAGGATTCAGTAGGTGCCTAATACGGCCCAATAAATTTCCAAACCCGTCCCCATACAAAGGAGGTTATGGCGAAATTTTTCGAAAATTTAGGGCGTTAGCCAAATTTTTGAAGAATTGGAAAATTCTTAGAAACTAAAGAGTTGAAGAATGAAAGCCAAACTGAAAGTAGAGTTGATTGATTAAACAACTTTCAGCTCTGTTCCTTTTCGAGAACAAAAATATTTTAAGTGGGGGAGATTGTAACAACTCAGAAAATCAGAACCAATTTAAAAATTTTATTTTGGCAATTTTAATGAATTTTGAGTATATAAAATGAATTATTTTAAATAATAACAACTAGAAATTTATTTTGAATAGAATTAGAATGTATTTATTGGAATCGAAGTTAGAATATAAATATTTATTTTAATTATAAAAGGAATTGAAAATGGTGCAGTAGTTTGAAAATTCGATTTCCAATTTCAAATGAATGTACAGGATTCAAAATAAAACGAATTTTGGTGAAACCAGAAATATTAGAATCTATTTGAAAATATCTTTCCAAAGAATCTGAAAAATTGAAATTTCGTAGCGGGAATAAAAAGTTATGCCCAGTTGGAAATACAGAATAGTCACTACGGAAATATAGCCCTTAAAAATAGCCATTTTGCAAACAACCTCCATTTTGGACGAAACCACTTTTGTTGGATCTGGGATGTCAAGTTATTACTAGATTTCAATTTTCATAATTTTTGAAATTAATATGTGAGCGTGGCAAAAGAAAACTCGTTTGACCATTTTCAGTTGAATTTAATCGACTGGAAAATGGCCAATTTTCAAAGGTCTCAGAATTCGACGAAATTAGTTTTGTTAGGACCGTATCATCAATACGAAGCTAGAAATGATTTTTCGGGAATTTTTAGAGACAGTATGTGGCCCCAGTAAATTAAAAAGTGCGTTAAATTTAAGTATATATTGATTTATATTTTATTTTGAGCAAAAACTGATCGCAACAGCCGAATTGGGTTACGAAACATATCCCATTGTGTTCGGAATGGGGTTAATTAGCTAGGGGCGACCGTCGTTGGGTTCGATTTGGAGATTGGATGGAAAAGTTGTTTTTAAAAGAAAAAAATTACATATAGGGGTTTGACCAGGGTCAAACCCCTAAATTAAAAATCTCATGGTCAACCACGAGATTGTCCCCCCCCCCCACCCCTCCACCACCCGGGTTTCAGAACGCGCTGTCGTGCCAAGGGCTAGTCACCCCTCCCCACCACCATCGCCTCCCCTCCGGCACCCCCCAGTCTCCCTCCGACCATCGCCCCCCTTCTCCTCCTCCTCCTTCGTCGTTCTCCCTCTTTCTTCCACAAACAGCAGCCAACCACCACAACCCGACAACCAGGCCCACCACCGACCCCCTATAGCCATGCCCTGACCAGCCGAACCTCCCCTGGCTTTAGCGACGCCCCCTCCGACCCCCTGTTCCTCCTCCTCTTCGATTTAAACTAGTAACCACCCAAAAAACCCCAAGCCATGGATGGAAACCGCCACCTGACCACCCACCGTCGCATCCACTCGCCTCCTCCAGCAACCTCCGCCAGTGGTGGACACCCCAATCGCCGAAAACGCTGTAAGTTTTCTTTATATATATATAAATATATGTATGTATGTATGTATATATGTATTATGGCATTGCTGAAAAAGAAAGATAATATTTTTATTTAAACAAAGATGATATTTTTATATATATATAATAGCAAGGAAAAGATTATATTTTTAAATATGAAGTGGCGGTATAAAAATATGATTTTAATATAGGAAGGCGAGATAAAAATTATGATTTTTATCAATATGAAGTAGCGATAAAAATTCGATTTTTATAATGAAGTAGCGAATATAAAAATATAATTTTTATATATGAAGTAGCGGTGTAAAAATATGATTTTTATATAGGTAGTAGATTAAAAATACGATCTTTATATATATAGAAGCAATATAAAATATGATTTTTAACAGCATAAAAATCCGATTTATATATATATGTTGTAACGAAAAGATATGATTTTTAGTTATATAACAATTCGATTTTTAGCGCTATCAAAATTTGATTTTTATAAATATAGCGAAGTGATAAAAATGTGATTTTTATCCATGTAGCGGTGAAATAAAAATGTGATTTTTATATAGGAAGCGAATTAAAAATATGATTTTTAATATAAGCTATGTGAAACAGATTTCGTTGAAAACGCGGTGAAGGACACAACGTGCGAGAAACAAAATCCAAACCATTCAGAAATAAAGAATGGAGGAGTGGAACCCAAGGGTGAGAACTTCTCACTTTAATTTACTTTCTAGTTAAAAATATATACTAGGATGTAGACGGTGCTTAGCAGCACCCGACACCGGTCGTCCACAAACCATGGATGACTTGTTTGATTATGATGTGTTGTGAAAATTGATTGTGATGTGGAATGATAAAATATATTCATGTGTTGAATGGAATAATATTTATATGTTGAAATAAAATATTTTATCATTAAAAATATAATTTTTAACGTGTATATGAAAAAAATATTCATTTACAAATCGAACGATTTGTTTATGTACACACATTTTACTGATATTGATTGGGACGATATATTTCACACATCGCCCAACTGCACAAATAATAATCAGTGTTTGTTGTTTGAAAACCCCACACGGGTATTAGGATGATATGGGCATACACTAATCCCAATATTTAGTTGTATGTCAATCGATGGGTTGACAGATTGTTGTAAGCGTTAATTATTTAAATTTAATGCTTATGCAGTTGTGTAGTGCACTTTGGATGATGGTTGATTGTATAGCATTGTTATTATATACATGTGTTGTATGGAATCCATATAATTAACATTATATGGTAATTGATCGAGTCTCATTCCAATTTGGAATAAATAAAGAATATTTTAAAATAATATGTTCATTTGTTGAATAAAATATATTCATGTGTTGAATGGAAAAATATTCATGTGTTGAATAAAAGCCGTGTTGATTAGATATGCGCCATTTTGATGCGAACGATATTTATATCGATTTTCTTCATTTCTATAATGAATATTGAAAAGGAAATGATTTCGAAATATAATATTTTGAAATTATCATCATTTATGTATTAATGATATGGAATATTCAATTTTGATTTGAAATTGAATATGAAGTTGAAATCGTTTTAAAAACGAATTTAAAACAATTTATAAAATACATTTCAAATAGAAATCGATGAAATATATATAATATTATATATATATATATATTTAATGGCCTGAATAGAACGCAGCACGCCGTGGTAGTTCACGAATTTCGACCATTGACTTCGAATGGACATTATGGGAGATTCGACTGTCGGATTCTCCTAAAACCAGAACCATTGGGTTGATATCGAAAATAGATTTCTAACGAATAAAAGAAATTAGAAATCTAAAGGTTGGATTTGGAATTACGTCCAAATCAATTTTGGAAAAGGTCGTCGTAAGTGCAGTTCGATGACCGTTTATGGAAATCGATTGTATGGGCCTTGATAAAATTATTAAAAATATCAATTATTTGTGTAGAATCATAAAAAATGATTTGGAAAGAACTGGGATGAAAAATTCCATGTTTGAAAAGATAAAAATATATTTTTATCGAAATGAACTAATTATGAACTAGAATTATAATCCAATATTTTTAAATAATTAAATTGGATTTGAAATGATTTTAAAAATAACCGGAATTTCCAATATATGAATTGGAATGGATTTGAATCGAAATTATCTTTGGAATATTTCAATATTGGATTCCGTGATTATACGGATATTGTGGAGGAATTTGGAAGATATATATCGTTATTCTAATACGATATTAGTTGGTTTCAGAATTTGATATTGAATATAAGATGATATATTTTCTATTCAGAGCCTTGTATTTAATATCTAATTCAATTTTGGGTTTGTCGTGAATGGTATTTTTAATAATATTGTTCTTAAACCCAATGGAGTTAAGAAAATTAGAAATCTACTGGAGATCAGCTAAGTTGAATGGTTTCCTGGGTATTGATCTGATGTTGGTTTCGGCCTTCGGGATTAATACTTAGGGAACTGTTCTCTTACTAATTTACGGTTAGAGACTGATGGGATTTTGGGTTTGTCGTGAACTGTGTTTTAAATGACACTGTTCTTTAACCCGGTGTGAAAAGAATAAATCTTTTAATTAAGATTTAAAGAAGAATTACCAATTAATTAACATTTAATTGGAACTGAAAATGGAATGTGAATTGGGTTTATAGTGAACTATGTTTTTAACGACATTCGTTCTTTAACCCGATTTACAGTGAAATATGATTTGGAATTTATAAATCTTTTTATTAAGATTTAACGGGAATTTTCCAAAGTAACATTGTGGAGTTTTAATGAATCTTTAATTTGATTGAAAGGTGAATTGATAATTTAAATTATCAAATTTGGGAAATGATCGAGAGTGGAGTATCCCCAGTTTTACTCCAAGCGATAGTTAAATCTTTAATTAGATTTGAACGGGAAATGGTAATTAAGTTTACCGACAACACCGTGGTGTTAGGTATGGAGTATGATCAGTTTTGCTCCATGGGATGAATAGTTGGGATTGGGAAATAATATAAATGATTACTTTGGTGTAGTTCACTAATCCCGACCAGTTGGAAAACCTTAATTCGGTTTGATATCCAAAGGAAGATTAAAGAATAAATTTGAAAGAATTTATCTTTGATAAAATTAATGGGAACCTATTCCCTAATTATGTGAATATTTAAATAAAATAATATTCTGGATTGGAATGAGGGGTATGTTGTGTTTGAGTAGCACTTGTTTATTATATACGCGGGTTATTCGAAAAGGCTGGGTTTTACCCATTCTGAATAACCAATTCGACGATAAGTCGACGATGAAGACGGTGGTTGAAGACCGGAAGTCTTCACATCGTTTGGATGGTTACTGATGTCTTGATTGGGCTGTACACGCAGGACAAGGTAACAAGTGGTGATCGTCCAGACGTACTTGGAGATCGACGGATATGCGAGGGCCTCTCTTTTGTATTGGACATACGGAACGAGGAATAAGGTGCCTCCGATTTCGTTCAGACTTAAAACGAACTTGTAAATGGACTATGTGTCTGACATTGGATTTTATTCTATGTTGATTGATCTCTATTAAATATATATCTGTTTGGTGGTGGAGAATTTATTCTCTTGCTTAACGCCCTTCTCTGAGACGTACGAGCTCAGAGGTTATATATAGATAGGCATCAGTCGCATGGCGTGAATTGCCTGTGTGGCACGCTGAGATACAAAGGATCAAGGCTTCTATTGAAAAGCAGAGTCTTGTGGTTGATGATCAAAGCACGACCTGTGTGGCATAGCTTTGTGTATAGCATTAATTCGCAAGCCTCACACCTCGGTATGAGTCAAAAATGGGACCGTGACTGTAGGGAGTGCACGACGTTTCTTTCTAGCTACGGGTGGTTTCAGTGTCTTACAAGCCCAGATATTTATATTATTTTTACCTGTGTGGTTGTAGGAAATCGAGGCGCCTTTGATATACCGGACTCTACGGAGCCGATGGATAGGCACGATAGGACCGGGAAACGTGCGTTCAGGTATAACTAATCTGCTATGTGTGGACAGGCCTTGAATATCTAAGGGTTCGCCAGCGTCCGAACCCTGAGGCATTTGCTAGAGTGTCTCGAAGACGGCGAGGATGATCCCTTACCTCGAACCATGACGGAAATCCAATTTCCAATACGTGACATTTCAGTTTTGGTTGTAGAGCCTAGTATTGGCGACATGATAGATGGTACCCATGCCTCCTATGATTGGTACATTTATATTTGAAGTTGTTTTAATACACTTTACACTATAATAGTATCAAAATGATTTGTTTTAAGTGTACCAAGCATTATTTATCTATTATAAGGTAAAACCGTATCCTCCGGCTTGCGTTGCATTGTGTGATGGGACCTTTGTCTTATAATGGCTTCATTTTTCCAAAACCATTGCGCTGTTTGTTTTATGCACTGATATTCTTGGGATGAAACCCGTTCCATGTTAAACGGCATAGTCCCTTGATTTACTCCATTTTAAAGTAAAGTTTTAAGTAACTGTTTTAGTTCTCACGCCAGTCACATGACTGACCTGGAGTTTATTGTTTTAACCTAGACTCTAGGTACCCCTATTTTCCACACAGGCAGCTAGTAGTTTTGGTTTTGCAGATTTATATTCACATGATCCTAGTTTACAGCTGGAACGATATGCGGAAAGCTCTGTATTCATTTATCTCTTTTAGTTGTGTTTTTGTATTATTTTCCACTGCATTGTAATTTGTAAATCTCTGATGTTCATCAAATGTATATTATTTGTTCATACTCTGTATATTCTTGTACTCTGATGTAAATTGTTGTAATAAGCAATGAAATGTTCTTCTGTTTGTGTCCTGATTTGTCGTGTTCTCAACTCAATCCATTCTTTCTCTTCTCTTCGGAGACCGGGGGAGTTCGGGTCGTTAAAGAAATAATCTTCGAATATTTGGTATTGGTTACCATTATGTAGACATTTACTATTTCGGGGAATTTGGAAGATGTTTACATCGTTATCCCACTTATAGTATTCGTTGATTACAGAAATTGGTGTTGAATATAAGTTGATATAGTTCTGTTTGAATTCTTACATTTAGTATCAATTAGTTTGAGGTTTATCATGAATGATATTTTAAATAACATCTGTTCTTTAACCTAGTCAAAAGAGAAGATGATTTCTCAAGATTAGTTGTATCAAATTTGATTATAAAGGTTTGAGTACAAGAATATTCCCAAAATGGAATAAGACTTAGGAAATCTTGTATATCTTAATTAATTTGAAAGATGTGGTAGTTATTCGTAATGACTGGGTTTCGACCCATTGTGAATAGCTAAACAACGTAACGGGAACAATGTTGATTGTGATAGAAGACCAGAGACCTTCACATCGAAAGGACTGCTCATTGATGCCTCGGGTGGCCACTCAATTATAGGGTTATATTGACAGTGATCTTACCGTTCATGAAGTGATTTGGGATGCAAGGGCTTTCGCTCCCACGAGGGGTCGTGGAATAAAGCGCCTTTGGTTTCGTTCTAAACTAAGAACGGACTTTTAAATGAATGTGTGTCTGACATTGTATTTTACAACATAACTGATTAGTTCCTATTGATGTTATATCAATTGGTGGTGAAGAATTTATTATTTTTCCAGAACCCTATGAGGCTTATGTACTCAGAAGGATATATATTAATTGACACTGATTATATGTTGTATATTGACAATGTGGCATGCTAAGTGCAGAGCAGATCAAAGTTTTGTTGAAAAGCATAACTTTGCGGATGTTGATCAAACATGATAGATTAGCGTAGTTTTGTGTTGAAATGTGGCCTTGGAACCTCACTACCCATGAATGGATGAAAATAGGATGATGAATGGTTGAGATATAGGATAATGCCCCCTTCTAGTTGAAAACTGAGACCATGGTATGAAGCCCGGGCAGATTTACTTATATGGATGAGGGAGAGGTGCCTCGAATGGCGATCAAATACGACCGGGGGAACGTTATGTTCAGCAAAGATCCTAATCATTCGTTTAGTGCCGACGGGCTCTCTCACTACAAAGTACTCAATGGTTAACTCCTGGGACATCTTGCTAGAGGTGTTCCGAATGCGGTTAAGGAAGATCCTTTGCCTTGGTCATTGTTGGAATCCAACTTCCAGTACGAGCTTGTATTTTCATTTGTAACTTAATAGCCTACATAATAGGATGGGGAATTATGCGATCTAAGATTGATACATTTACTTTCGAAATTGATTTCCACACTATACACTAATAATAATATCAAATGTTTTGTTTTAAAGAATATGAAGAATGTTTGTCCATTATAAGGTAAAACTCTATCCTCCGGTATGCGTTGCATTGTGGGGACTTGAGTCTTATAATAGCTTCATTTTTCAAAAGCATGGATTTCAAAACTATTGAATCTTGATTGATAATTATAAGATATGGGTTATGGTTTGTTATTTAGTTTCTAGTTTTTAATCTGGTTAATCAAAGCCTGACCCGAGTGTTTGACGCTCGGGTCAGATCTGAGTGTGTGTTTCAGGTTAAAAGGATTGATGAGGAGTTTCAGTGGATTTTGAAAATCGGGAGTTCTTTGTCAGATGGACAGACATACTACATTATTTATACTTGGATGTATATGGATTGAGAATGTAAGATTGTGTTCTTAAAGTGATGTAGAAGTTTCCATTGTAAAGTTATATATATTGGATATTATATTTTGTTTGCTCTGATAAAATCCTGATAAACTGAGTTTGCGACATTTGATTTTGCGGTACACGAAATCTGTCGATGTGTTAAGTATCGACTATCGAAGATCGAGATTATGTTTATCGCAGGACCTTCCGAGGATGCTTGCCTTTCGAACCGGACTTGTATGGTTTATGATCTATGGGTCGTATCAACTACTCTGAAAACTCACTCGTACTGGAAAACCGTACAAAATAAAGATATGAATTCTAAATACATATATCTATCTAACAAATAAACTCTGACTAATAAAAGATGAAAACTAGATGATTTAGAGAATAACAAGTATAAATCTCGCTGCTTCTATGAAACACCTTCTAATATCAAGATAAAGCACCCTGACTCGAAGAAGATAAAGTCTATAATTTATTAAATTTCTTCGCATTCTTCTTTTTCCTATCCTTAATTTTGTTGACTATTGAATTCCAAGCAGGATTTGCAATTACTCCTGACTCCGAGACTGCTTGAAACTCAAATGGCTCTTCATCGGTTTTGACCTTACACACCGCCTTAGGTTTTGAGACAATATGATTTGCTTCATTGCAAGAACCATTATTATCTTGAGGGAATGTCATATCATTTTCTATGGCCATCAAATGTATGTCTTCATGGACACAAGGATCCAAACATCCAGTTTCTAAAGGAAGATTCTCCTACAATTAATTATTACAAGTGCGAATCCGTGCTTCGCACACGGGTTGCTTGATATCCATATTGATGTTTATAATGTTAATGATATTATTATTGATAGTTTTGAATATTAGCTTAATGTCAATATCTTTAGCGGGATTTATTCAAATCAGTACAAAAGTCCTGAATTCATATAATAAATAAAGGTTAGATTACTGTTTTGAACAAATCTCATATAACATGTAGTAAACAACAACAAAAAAGATGTTGAAGTTTCGCAATTTATTGCAAAATCGAAACATAAAAAATTCAAAACTCAATTGTATTAGACTCGACATGCCAGTACTACTAGAACAGAATTTCTTTATGAACAAAGGCCAAGGTAAAAAATCATAGTTTAAACTCTTTTTGCTATACATTTTTTAAGTAATAAGATTACAATAGTTCACCAAAGCCTACTGGACAGTCTAACCAAAATAATTACAATGACCCTTATCGGATACTGCGTTATGAATAAAATAAAGCTCACCGTGCATCATTGCAGTCCTCGAAGGTATCCCATTCCTACCTACCTCAAAGCCCCATAGCCAGATCCCATCTTCTGCACTAGTTGCTAGTTTCAGGACATCGATCCAATTCCAACTTCTTGATTTCTAGAAGTCACCACTTACTTCAATCGTGTCCATTTTATTCTCATGTAAATATAGTACAATGAAATGAAACAGCGTGATCCCTAAATCAGATTCTATGTGTTGCAAATCCAATGATACTGGGAGAGCATATATCTTGATTTTGCAAGAAATTGTTAAAAAAAATATCCTGACAACATCATAGTTTGCAGTAGGATTGATGTCTGAATACCGAGGGAGGGTAGCCTAATATTTGACTATCTTCATTTCTCAAACAGTCAACCATTTTAATGCTTTCTATTGCACATATATTGAAAGGCATGTTATATTAAGACTCTAAATTGATATGCACAATTTCGTCTGAAACCAATTCAGTTTTATGCTAAAGCTAAACTGCAAACTTTAAAGTTAAAAATAACATCAATATTTCTGTTATGAAATACATGTGTAGTAAGGAAATGTTGATCACAAAATTTAAGATGTTTTATGTATACACTGCACATAGATTTCATCTTATAATTAAAAAAACATCATGTTTTGTTACATTCAGATCATGAAAGGGTCAAATATTTGGTCAAAAGATACCTATTGTCTTCTGTTAGGAAACTTGTAGATAAAATAAACATTTTCAGGGTATCTAGATATCATTCTAAGTTCTACTTTCTTTTCTTTCATGTTGTACAGTATTTTTCCTTTTGCTCGGGTGTAAATGTGATAGTTGGTAAAAATTCCTAGATATAAAATTTCAAAGAGCCTACTTAGAAAACAGTGAAATTAGTGAACGCTAATTGATAACATCCACCGATATAATGGCTACCAAATGACTCAATGTCAATTACATTAATGTTGATATATAGTTAATTTATATGTTATCAAGCAAGCAGCAAATAAAAAATCACACGTACCCATCTTTTTTAAATAATGTGATCCTGGATCTTATTAGATTCAAAAAGTTAGTTACATCAACATTTAATTACAAAAATACGTTTAGAGCAACTGCAACAAATCGGGTGTGGAAATTCAAATTTCCACGCTTTGAATAATCAAAACGATGAAATATCCCAATAGTTTTAAATCCAGGCGTTTGTTTAACAAATGCCTGGATATAGGCGCTTGTTTAACAAACACCTAGATCCGGGCGTTTGTGGTATAATATATGTATATAGAAACAAATTCTAATTTAAGTACTAAAACCAAATATTGACTGAACCAAATACCAAAAAATATTGACTGCAAAGTTGATTACAAGAGATCGTAAAACAGTAATAAGTACTAAAACTTAGGATGCAACATATACTAAAACAGAAATAGATAATAAAACTTCGGATAGAACAGATGCTAACTGAACTATATCTCTCGTTCATGTTCTTGGGATTTTAAGTCACCTAGTCATTACGGTTAAACCGCAACTGTTCAATAACGTTTTGGAGACGTCTAATCTCTTGTTCGAGTTCGTTTGCATATGTTACTCCCCTTGTGCACAGTGGTTCGTTTTATCCATTCTATGTAATTGCATCCATTCAGATAGGATGGACATTTCTGAATGTAGCGGCCAATATTGTTGCCATCTGCTCGAACCACAACTTCAACCGAATAACCGTAGTAGCAACAAACTTGATAAGAATCACCTTCCTGTTCATAAGGAATTGGAACATGTGGTACTTGATAAGAATCAACTTGTTGACGTAGTAGAACGATGGACTGTTCATACGTGTTTTGAACATTTAGTACTTGGGCTTGATGTGGAGGTTGGATATTCCGTTGTTCAGATGGTGGTTCAACCCGAGATCTCATTTGGTTTAGAAACTGGAATTCGTCCGCAAGCTTCTAAAATTGCATCTATTCATACGCCTGTTCATCCGAGTCTGGAGATGATGGCCAAGAAGGCATAGTTATGGGAATGCACAGAGTAGCTGGAAACAAAGTTGTTGGAGTGAGGTAAGTTGTGAGTAATTTGATAGAGATATATAGCAGCATAGTGCACAAGTGAATAAAGGGTAAAACAAAGAATGATGTGAACGCCCGCTGGTACAACTTTGCTTTACGTGATGCCCGACATTGTTTCATCTAATGTAATACTGTTGGGAATCTGCCTTACCTACTGCCTTAACCCTGCACCGACCAGTCGTATCAGGAGAGATTCATCACCATTTAGTTTAATGGGTCGTCAGATGTACACTACCTAGTTTGCATCAAGGTTTACGGTTTTTATCAGCAATGTTCGTACTTACAGGAATTTTAATATTTCAAATAGTATTAGTCATCATCTACAGAACTTATTATTATTGTTACTATTTCACAATATTTGAGATTCACTTTCAATTTGCTCTTTTACTGCATATTAAAATTAATCCAGCATTTCTTTTACATGTTGAGTCAATGGATTATGAGCTTATGGAGCAGAAAACTTGGGCGTATAAATACGTGTTTGAATTTTACTTTATATTATTGCTACAATGTTCATAAGGGGACTTCACACGTGCACTACTTTAACCCTGCACTGACTATTCTTATCAAGAAAGGGCAATGCATCCTTAGTTTATGGGGGTGGTCACATGTACACTGCTTTAATTCTGCAATGACTAGTCTACTCCACTATGAGGTCGTCACATGTAAAGTTAAATAGGATTGTTGTTTTCATTTAAATACTAGATAATGGATTGTTCTTCTTCAGTAAATAACTCCTTAGGTTAAATAGGAGATTCGGAAATAAGTGATGAAAAAATGGATAAAATGTTCGATGAGTACGAACAAACCAAAGATCACCAAAATGAGGTAGGATTCATGCCAAACACACAAATAAACGAGGTGTCTAAAGAGGTTCCTGGTCCTCAATTACGAGCTACAATCCACGACATACCAGAAGCATACAAGCTCAACCATTTCGTGCTAACCATAGAGCCTCATCTTACTTAGCTTCAACTAACAAGTATTCTGTAGATGAATTGCTTATCCTCGTGAAAGCATATACTAAAGTTGATCGTTGAAATACGTTATTGATTAAAGGAGGTGGCGGTTTAAGCCATGAAGAGTTTTGGGCAATGATCGCAAGATTACATAACAACCACCCTAGGTGTCCCGTTAGAAGATCAATATCTGAAATCCATTTAGCTCACCGTCATTTTGTAGAAGCTTGCGATTATTACATAAGATTGTCCAAGCTGTGGAAGATGAAGACATACTTCAAGCATCTCCAGCAACTTTTGATTCACGTTACATGTTTGAACACGGGACGGATTTCGTAGTTTATAAAGCTTACAGGCTTCGCTATAGTTGGCTAACCCGATCTCGGGATGAGTAGGTTTATGTTGTATGTTTATTAAATTTCGTGCTTTTAATTAAGTTTGTCGTATTTTTAAATCCAGTTAGGAATTTTTATGTTGCTATTTCTACCTAATTGTATCCCAGTTTAAATTTCTATATTGGATGTAACGTTGCTCTGTCTATGTTGCTATTTCTAGCTTGTTGTATCCTAATTTAAAATATCTATATTGCTATTTTTAGCACCGTAACCTATCAGATATGTAATATTATCTTCCAGTGATGTCCATTCGAACTGTTTTATATCAGTACTAAAGCAAGTGTTGCTTTATATCAGCAATAAAGTTGTAAATGCTTTATGTCAATAGTAATGCAACTGTTGCTTTATATCAGTAATAAAGAAAATGTTGCTTTAAAAATAGTGTTGCTTTATGTCAGTAATACAGCCACTACTGCTTTATTTCAAACATTTGAATGCGGTAACCAATGCATGACAAAATGCGGTGTCCAATAAAAATCATAATGTGATAATCAATGCATGTCACATTTTGGTATCCAATGAGGACCAAAATGTAGAAAAACTATGTTATATAAGGAGAAAAACTTGCATCATTCATTACTCAAACACAGTCCAATATTTTTAGTATGTATACTAAAAAAACTCAAAAGTCCACAATATCCAGTGAAGAGTGTTTGTTGTTCGATGATACTTACGAAGACTTTGATATTATGGTGGATGATCATTTTCGTCGACAAAGACAGCTAATAGCTGCACTAGGAGATAGTGAATCTAGAAAGAAATATGGTGGTTCTGTTGTAGGTCGTCGATATAAAAATCAACATCATGCATGGCACAACGAGAGACTAATGAAAGATTATTTTGTTTCAAATTCGAGGTATACACATACAAAGTTTAGAAGGAGATTCCGAATGAGGCGTCATATGTTTCTTCAAATCCTAAAATGTATTAGATAACACGATTCCTACTTTATCTACAAATGCAATGCGTCTACGACAATGGGGTACACCGGAATACAAAAGATGACAGTTGCACTGCGAATGATAGCGTATGGAGGTCCTAAACTGACGCTCAATACGAAAATTTGAAAATTGAAGAAAGCACAGTACTAGAATTCTTGGACCATTTCTACCAAGCAATCGTAGACGTTCGCGGTAATCAATACTTGCGTAGACCAAACGAAGCCGACATTGCAATGTTAATGGATAGTAGAGGATGGTATGGGATGTTAGGATCTTTAGACTGCAGGCATTGGGAGTGGAAGAATTTTCCAAAAGCATATGCTGGAGCTTATTATGATAAGTCTCATACATCAACTATTATACTTGAAGTTGTAGCGTCTTACGACTTGTGGATATGGCATGCTTTTTTTGGAATGCCAGGTTCGAACAATGATTTGAACGTAGTTGAACGCTCAACGTTGCTAAACGATTTGGTGAACGGTAGATCAGTTCCATATCATTTTACTTTATAGAGTCACTTGTATGACCATGGAGATTATCTAGGCGATGGTATATACCCACAATGGAGTACCATTGTCAAGACAATACCAAACACACAAAACAATAAACAAGCAAGGTTTGCAGCAATGCAAGAAGGACAAAGAAAGGATGTAGAAAGAGCATTTGGCATTCTACAAACCAGATTTGCCATAGTCAGTAATCCATGCAGGCTTTAGTCTCCAACTAAAATGACTAGGATAATGTATACTTGTGTTATTTTACATAACATTATTATAGAAAATGAAAGAGACATGGAGGATGATTTCAATTACGACTGCCCTGCTCCACCACCTGAGATTTGGCGCGAAAATATGATTGAAAGCGATCTAGAGCTTGAGTTTCGATTCGAAAGCCAAATGTCCTACCGTAACACTCACATTCATCGAAGACTCCAGAATGATTTAACAAATCATCTATAGAACTTGGTTGGAAGTCGGTAAAACTATTAAACCTTTTAGTTGTGTTTTCACTGTTTTAGTAGTTCTAATCTTGTACTGTAACCTTTAATCAATATCTGAAACTATGTATACGTTAATTTTTAGTGAAATCATGTATCCTTAGCTTTTGTAACCGTTGATCGTTTTTTTGTTTAATTACATCTTCATGCCTAAATTTCTACGTCAATGAAAGTAACAAAAATACTACAACATTTCTACGTAAATGGAAGTAACATAAATACCAAAAACTTTCTACCAAGCAATGGAAGTAACATAAATACCACAATATGTTTACGTTAATGTATACCTAAAAGTAATTTTATATGGGCATTTGTTGAACAAACGTCTGGAAGCAGGCGCCTGTTCAACAGACGCCTGATATAAGGCGTTTGTTCAACAAGCGCCAAAGGGTTTACAAATCCCGGAATGATTGTCTCCGAAATCCAAACTGTGTGTAATTTCTACACGTTGTTGGAGTGCTTTTTCGGTGCGGATTTCACAAATGCTGATATCCATGCATTTGTTGGATTTTCCCTTAAAAATATATGTGAAACATACACAAATATGTTTAGAATGCACTTATGAACATGGGTTTACACAAATTTCAATGCATTACAATCGCGTCAATTTGAGATTTGTACATCATGGGCTCTTTCCAAGAAAAGGGAATATTACTACTCAATAGCGAAGAATAACATAATGCAATTTTTTTATTTTTAAACGAAGTTGTAAGTGAACTTCAAAAGCACATAAACATGAATTCCATATTTCCATCCTTCTACTTCAACCTTTTGCACCAAACTAGGCCATATTATACACAGAAAAAATATAATTAGAAAGTAACATTAGTATGGTAAAATCACATGTACACGACATAAGTCAACAAAAAAAAACATGGATGTATAAAATTAGTTTGGTTTTAATGTGCCATGTGCCTTGAGTTCTCAAATACCGCAAACTCAATGTACGGTTTTTTTTTTTTTTTTTTTTTTTTTAAGTTGAATAAACACATGTGGTGGAAGTTTTACACATTTTAAGTATCATTTTAACACTTGTTATTATATTTCTGGTATGAACATTGATTCGTTCAATAACAAATGAATTAAATATGGTACCATATAGAATAGTTTCGAAGAGTATTTGTATGTGCTTTACAATAACATTGAATTGGAAAATCACTTTTCATCTTATTAAAATTAGCTCCTACTTTATCATTGTTGGCTAGTTTAACTGGAAATTAGGTACATGTAAGATGGAAAAAATGTTACTATATTCTATTAGTTTCCATATACTTCTACACATGCATCCGTGTGTACAAAAAATACTTTCAAACAATATATATTAGTTATTTGGCCATTTGGGTAGACCCGATCGGTTTTTAAAGTGACTGCAAACACTTATTATTATAACAAATAATAATAACATTATTACAGGAGGTTGACGAGTATCAACCTACTACATATTCGATTTTTAAGGTGGACTATCCACCATTAACGTTTTCAAAGTTGAACATCCACTACTGATAGACTAGCTAACAGTAAAGGTGCTTGTTAGATTTACTAGACAACTATTACATACCTACGTAGGGGAAACATATTACATGACAACACAAATGCCTAGTTATAATATAACATATAGCTATACACATTACATTCCACGGTAACAAAACAGGGGACCATTGCTAAGAAGCAGAACCATCCCTCAACAGAGCAAGGAAGTGACACACAGGGCCGACCCTGAGTATTTGTAGGCCTAGGGCGGAAAGAAAATTTTGGGCTTTTAAATATTATTATTTTTATGAAATTGAAGTTAAGTGAAAATGTGATTTTTCTATTGTACTTTTCCATTGGGAAAATTGCGTGCCTTAGCAAATTCATAAAGTTTTTACTCATAGGGCCCATTAGGTCATACAAAGGATAATATGATAAGCATGCATTATCCCATAGAGCCCGTTAGATTCAATCCTTTCTGCATGCTTACGTACAATCCACCACCTAAATTCACTATTTCAACAATTCTATTCAGTACAAGTTAAATATCTTCTTACTCTAGTAAAGGTAATATAGTTTTTTTTTATTAATGGTCCCCCCGATCTAATGGGTCTTGTGTAGCCGCACAGCTGGCACTAGGCCAGAGCCGCCCATGGTGACACACAACAACTCTCTCAAAGAAGAAGATGGTCATTCCAACAAGGATCAATGCAGCAGCTACAGCTAAGCTCAGCAGCCATTACCATGTGCAACAGAAGGTGGCAAGGCAATACAAAATAAACATGAGAGGACCAATATTAACATACAACTGACACAAAGTACGTAGGACAGGGCCAGGCCAAACAAAATGCCAAAGGATCAGAGCACCCGCAAACAACAAATGCAACAACCACTACCTAAAGCACTGGACGAGGTGTAGGCGCATCAAATAAAGAACAGGAGCAGATTACATGATAGCTCTACTTAATAGAAACATAACCAACAGCTCCCTGAGCCTAGGATGAACAGCACCCAGTCAGGCCCCAGAACATCTAAGACTCATCACACATACTCCACACACCTCCAAGGAACACAACCCTGATATTGTGCATTTAACATATTATTGTTAATACCCACTCATATGGATTCTTCTGGCCTCATCTGAGATCACTGAAGAGGTTCTAAATGTTTTGGTCTAACTGAATTGTTTCTAGGTCAATTTTCCAATAGTTTAGGACATCATTAGTAAATAAAAATAGGATTATTTGGCAAACCCAAAATAGCTAATCACTTAGGGAGAATGAAAGCATGCAATATGTCAAAATTTTCATTATTGCGCATTTGCTAATGCCTAACAGAATGTAAAAGTATATTGGGTTAATCACGAATTGTATCATTTCCGCCTAAAGTTTCAGCAACCCCATCATTAATGATCCACAAAATAACTTATCTGTAATGGAATATCAATTGACAAAGAATATATACTATAGTCATTTGTAGGCTGCCACGCATGATATAAAAGTGAATGTTGTATCTTTACCAAATATATCATGGTGCAAAGTGCCACATTATGATTTATGAGGCTATTGTACTTAGGTTGAATAAAACTACAAAAATAATTTTACTCCATGAATGAATAAAAAAAATTATGTCAACAAGTATCAAATTATATAATTTCTAACAACAGCACAACAAGAAAATATTGTTAAAGACAAAATTAAAGAAAAATTTAAGCATAAGGATAAGATCGTAAAAATTTAGGCTAAATAACATTTTTTAGTGTAAAACAGAAAATGGCGGTGGACCCCTAAATTCTTTGATTTACATTAAAAAAGCGTTATTATATCCAAATTTTTGACCACTTGTCCTTCTGTCCAAATTTTTCTTAAATTTTTTCTTGTGTCTAAAAATCCCATTTGCGTAATATGTTTACATGAAAGTTAATTCCTGCACTAATTTTTATGAGCATATAACCAAAATTTGTTATACTTAACAATTACATTAATTTTTTACACGAGCATTACCGCATGCACTTGTAAATCCAATGGCGAAGGTCAGACTCCCGGAGCAGCCTAACCACGCATGATGATCCCAAATGCTTCACATTTGAATTTCTACAAATTGCATATGTTTAGCGCAATTTCAGATAAAATGTGTTTTATACAGATATTTAACAATATTATGTACTAAAAAAAAATGTTGTTAGTTAAATTTTATTTCTCTATTGCAATATCTTTATTTTAGTTTATAATTTACTTATATTATTAATTTATTTTTTAAATTCTATTTATAGTAATATTAAGATTTACTAGTATTTGTAGATGAACATTTTAAATATATAGAGGAATTTTATTTGTTAGACAATATGTTTAAGTGGTAATAAGAGTTGTTTATATTTATAGAATGGCGTTACTGAATTTGTTATAAAAAAAATGTTAAATCATGTTTTCAAGTGAGATTAAAATTTGGTATTAGGAGTGCTTTCAATGGTTCATGTCGACATTAGAAAATATGGTACTAATCTAACCGACCGCTAGGGAGGGAGGTTTACCTAAACCAAACTCTTTGTAATATCTGAACTTCGCGTTTCTTCATTTCTACTTCGTTTCTTCCTCAACTAAACAAATTTGCGCTAATTCTTCCCCAACCCAAATCAACGCACAAATTCCGCGTTTTTTCTCACCGTTTCCATTTGATTGGGCAATTTACTATTCGCGAGGCCTTTGAAAAAGCCGATTTTTTCACGAATCGTTCACAAATTCACGTATTTTGCCTATTGCTTGGATCTTGCCTACTTCTATGTTAGGATTTTAGATCCTCTAGGTATGGTCATTATTATTTTTTTAACTCTTGAATTTTTAATTGGGTTATGATCATATTCAGGCCCGGCCCAGAAGGCAGCCGATCAAGCCCTCGGGCTGAGGGCAAAAAAATAAACTGTTTTTGTATATATAAATACAAATTGCTCTGTTAGTTAAGTTGGTATGTAACCTAGTGGTTAGGGGTATGGAATAAATGAACGGCGTATGGTCTCAAGGCTGGGCAAGCGCATATGATTGTTTTGTTTGCTTTTTACACGTTTTCTGGAAATGCAGTATGGGCCTGGGCATGTTCTTTTTGCATTTTTACACCTCTTCTGGAAATGTGATATGGGCTTGGGCATCCAAATGCCTGGGCCGGCTCTGATCATATTATGGCAGGCGCTTTTAGTTCTCTCCCTGTTCAAAGTTCTGAGCATGATACGCTGGCTAATGGTTTTGATTTTGGATAGAACTTACACGTAATTTATTTTAATCTGACTATCACTATCAATTTTGTTTTTAGTATAGTGAAGACTAGTTGAAAGAGAGATCGTGACTGTTTTCACTTTTACCTTTTTTTTGTTATGTGTTTAAACTTTAATATAAGTTTAATTTTATGATATATTTGAATTAATGCTAGGTTTATTGAATTGCTAACTATTGAATTGTTTATTTGATGTTAATTAATTAGTGTTAATTGTTAATATTAAAATATATTCAGATAAGATTATGAGATTAGTATATATAATTATCTTATCATTTTTATTGGATAGAAGAGATCAAATATATCATTATAAAAGTAACGGATCGATTAATGTGATTGTTAATCAAAGATAGAGTAAAAAGATAGAACCAATCAATGTGATTGTATGTAATTATGTCTATCTATGTCATTCCGAATAAAAAAGGGTCACAATAGTTGTATGTTGATTATAATACACTTAATTAATTCATATAAATTTCAAAGAGAAGCTTAGAGTTGACTATGCTAATCTAGAAAAGTACCGCTGAATTCTATGCATATACTACCTCTGTTTCTAAATGTAAGATTTTCTAGCTATTTGCACAAGAATTAAGAAATCAATCAATGACACTTTAATCCATACAAAAACTAAGTATTTCTTTTGAATTAGCTTCTTTTTATGCACAAAAAGAAGAAAAAACCATTAATGAAGATCAACTAGTGGTTGAAAATATGTGTAGATGCATAAAAAATCACATCATTTATTATGAATCACGGAAAAAAAGACAGGAAAACTTAAATATCTTATATTTTGAAACACATCAAACTACTTAAAACATCTTATATATTGAAACGGAGGGAGTAAGATATGCTTACCTTTTGACACCACTTGCTCAATATATCCATATATATGACACCACCATATAAATTTGGAAACTAGGTGCTTCTAAAGTTTTTTTTGGCTGTTCTTGAATATTTAGTTTACTATTTATTTTGGAAAAAACTAAACAGGAATTGAGACAAACTGAGAATGTTTCTCGCTAACGGATAATGAGGATGCAACATGCTTGATTAAGATTTGAGTATCTAAAATTTTATTAACATAACTGATGAGCAAGCTTTATTTTTTATTCACAAAACTAATGAGTTGCAGAGAAATCTAGAAATTGAATGGTAAAAAGTGATATTTATATGTATGTATGTATATGTATTAATATTATTTGTATTTGTAGTTGATTCATATCAAGTGAATATATATATATATATATATATATATATATATATATATATATATATATATATATATATATATAAAGTGCTCGTCCTTTTGTTATCTAGTAGTCAATTTAGTGAATTCATTTTAGTTTTGCAACTTGGAAGTTTTGATAGATAAATCAGTAAATTTGTAGAACTTCAATTCAATAACTAATTTGGTATTGTTAATATGATGTTTTATTCTATTTTTATGATTACATTTAGGTAAAATATCGAAGAATGAAGATGTTATGTCAAAATAAGTTTAAGCAAAAAATTTATATGCACAAACTATATATATGTCACAATATGAATCACTACTGGATCTTCATTTTAACATGTGTTTCCTCCGTGACAACCTTGATTGCAAATAAATCTAGTATAATTACTTCATGATGACGTGTACTTTACAAAATTTGGATAAATAAAGCTCTATGCTATTTGAATTTTTTATTAAAATATTCTGTTGCATTATCATGACTTTATTACACACATGCATTGAATTTTTTTGATTTTTTCTTCTTTTTTCCCATTAATTGAATAACTTTCTCCACCACAATAATGATGCCAACTGGATCTATTTCTTTAGGTCTGTGATGTTGTTGCTGTTGCAAAAAATTTAAATGCTATGTAATACCACTTCTTGAAGTATATCCTGTTTGAAAGGACTCTAGGTGCATATAAGATTCTCACTTTTTTTCTCAGAAAGAATCCACAAACTCATTTGAATAATCATGAAGAACCTTATATTATATTTGCAGCTCATTTGAAGAAATATATGATGTGGATCATTTTGTCAATGTCATGAAAGATGAAATCAATATTGTCTGCACTTTACCTGATGAACATTTATGGACTATAAGTGAATATTTTGTTGTTGCCATCCGAGCTACGAGAATTGAAACTGCATTGGTCCAGGCTTCTACCAACTGGTATATGGAAAATGTTAGTATGTTACTCTTGTAATAGAGAGGTTTGTGCAATAAAACAGAAAGCGTGCATTTTTATGTATATCTATAAGTATTCTACCTCTAAACATATATTAGTTGCAATCATCTGAGGATGCCAGAGAAGCTCGTCGCAGAAAGTAACTGAATCATGGTTCTGATCGTCTCGCCTTTATCATAGGTCAATTCCGGTCACTATCCGTACCAGATCCGCCTTCTTTGCCGCTGACTGCCGGTTCCACTGTTCTTGGATAGTCCATTGGGGCATCAGACAATGGCACAGCAAGTATAATGGGGTTGACTGAGGAATCAACCATTGTTTCACCCACCACCAATGAGGTTATTATGACTTCAACATCATCAGGCAGAGCAGCCAAAACTGTGGATGAATGAGCAGTGAAATCAATAACAACAATACAGTGCTCAGAGCTACCAAAAATTTCACACTTAAAGAAGTAGGCAACTCCATTTCCAGTTCAGAGAATATCTGTATGTTGTGCTCAATTATATAATAGCGTTGTTTACAATTATACTTAACCTTTGTTTTTCACTCTCAATAAAATTTGGACCGTTAGTACTACTAGTAATAACAGATTCGACTATTATTTTTTGTCTTGTTGTGGGAAGCCAAGTTGGAGAATCTAGAAGGAGATTACAAAATGCAGACGTTGGGATCATGGACATGGGAAAAGTTATTGAGGGAGAAATTCCGTTTCAGAAAGCCATGGCTATAATCTCTATGGATTGTTGTATATGTGCATTAGCCGTTTAGTCTTTGAATTGTAATCAGGATTTCTTGTGGCTATGATGGTTTTGTTAGCAATCATCTGCGGTTTACCGTATACTTCAACATAACATAATAATGCTTGTGCTTGTTAATCATCTTCATACATGCATCCTTTTTTGGAAAATATAGATGCTTGTCTACATGTTTGAGAATGATTGGATTAACTCTTAGCTTTGAGCTTGCTGATATTAGAAAAGTGATTGGACAAGTTTTCGAAGTTTCTTTCGAGGAAAAAAGAGAGCAGTTGCAACATCTTTTTCATATGTTGTGCATGACTAACTTGCACTATAACTTTATCTGCAAAGAAACTTTTACTTGGTTTTTCATCCTGAGGATTGCCTTCTATAAAATGGAAAACTGAATACAAAGCGGTGAAACATGTCTTATTTGACATAGAAGTTACAGGATTGTGCCACTTTGTCTCTAGTTTGAAAAGTATAGTGAAATTTTTGTTAATTCAAGTGGAAGTGTATTTGATCAGGATCTATTATTGTCTATTCAGATACCAATGAATCTCAATACAAAGAGCAAGAATCAATTATGCAGCCTTACAGAAACAATAGCAGAAACAAAAGAGATTTAACATGGTTCGGATATGAATATCCCACGTCAACGGAGACCCAACAACTTTTTTATTCTTTCTTCAGATGAGTGAGTACAATAAGAGAAGAATATAAAACACTCAATATATGTTTCTCACCCACCCTATAATTTATACAGAAGTGGGTATCTTATTGAGGAATGAAGAGAGCACTATTGGCTTGTTCATTAAAGGATGAGCAAATGCCTCCCTATTTATAAGAGTAAGGATGAAGGCTTGCCTGAAGATAAGCATTAGAAGTTTCCTGATTTCCTTGATTTGATGTCAATGCAAATCTTGCATATTTGTGATAGTTTCCCTGTATAGATATATTTGATTGATTGCTCCAATCAAATAATATAAATTCCCATTCCATCCAAACTTGTTGCCATATATACCAAGATTTGATTGATTAATCAAATCAAATATCTCTCCCATATCTTTCCATGTTATTGCTTATAATTAATTGATTACAAGAACCACTTAAAATATTCTCTATAATTGGCATAGATTTAAATCATCCAATTTTAACACTCCGCCTCGATTTAAATATATTTATCAATCAACAGAATTAGTTGTTGGGTCAGCGCCCCTTGGCGCTCAAGTAGCAGGAAGCAAACTAATCAAGTTTGAGCAATGCTCGAACTTGTCTTTTGGTAGTGACTTTGTCATCATATCTTAAGTATTATCCAAAGTACTCACTTTCACCAATTCAATCTTGTTTCGTTCTTCTTCAAGCATAAGAAAGAAACCTCTGACATCAATGTGCTTCGTCCTTGAACTATAAGCTTAATTCTCTACAAGATGAATTGCACTCTGACTATCTAAAATTAGCTCTATTGCCGTTGAGCCATTGAAAGATTATCCAACAACTAAAGTAAATATAATCCCTCTTTTGTTGCTTCCATAATCGATATCAACTCTGCCTAGGTAGTCAACAAAGCTACGATAGATTGTAGCTTTGATCTCCACGAAATTGGGCCTATGCCAAGTGTAAAAACATACCCGACACTGATTTCCTAGCATCTGTATCCTCAGCATAATCAGAATCACAATATTCTCTAAGAAAGATGTCACCGTGTAACACCCCGCGAATTCTATAACTCTGAAATTCACAAATTAAAGTATAATTAATTCCAAATCAAAGAACTAAGGGAAATGGGATACGCCATTGCATTCGTCTCGGAAAAATACGCGAAATAGAGTCCGAGTTTTCGAAAAACGGAGTCCGTATGAAGAAGATATGGCCTTCGGAAGTTTCTGAATTAAGTTTAAAATTCGAACAGAATAAAACAGCTCAGAAAAATTCCAAAATCGGGCCCAATTGGCCAGGGCGGGAAAACACCCGCCTAATGCACCCAGGTCGACTGGGCTGTCGACCTGGTCTAGCCAGATCGACAGGGCTGTCGACAGGCATGTCGACCTGCTCCAGAGCCAGGTCGAACCCAGCCCAACCTGGCTGGCCTATTCTATGTTGGTCGATTTTCTGTGGTCTGCTTTGTCATTAGGGCTAGGTGGCAGGCTCTAATTGGTCTCTCTTTCGAATGAATGGCTACGATCAATCCAAGCAACATCAATGGTCCTAATCAGTTCATAACCCCTATAAAATTGACCCTAGACTCAACCCTAATCTATTCATTCAAAAATAAGAACAAAGCCGCCATGTTGCTGAGGAACGACTAAGAGTAGCCACCAATTGGAGAAAGGATTAGGAGGCAAATTCTAAAGCATAAAGCAACCTAAACAAATCAAATCAACGAGGAATCGCATCTCCAAATCCCTAAATTGGAGAATTCGCCACACCATTGTAAGTAGAGTATTATTTTGGTATGAACAAATAATTGTGTTGGTTTGTATATTTGATTTGTGGCGATAAAGTAATTCATATTTGTGCGTTACTATGATTCTTATCGATTTGGAATATTGTATACGTTTGGATATTCGCAAAGCATGTTATTTATTATAAAAACTACATGCGGTAGTTTTATGCAAGTATACGTTTGGAATATTCACAAATTATGTAATCCATGTTGAAGCTACATGTATGTAGTTGATTAATTGAAATTCATGCAAGTTTGGGGTTTTGCTACTATGCCATCATAATGTGTATTTTTATACAAACATCATTTTTGTGAAGTAATTGGAATAAGTTTGGGTTATCATAATCCATATGAAATTATGTTGAAAATTTGGCATCATGATCTATGTATTAAGTCATGCTTTGTACTAGAAAAACCTATTTGCAAACTTATGAATATGACTAGGCTATGATTGATATTTTGCCTAATTGAAATCCATGATTATATTGTTAACAAGAATTATATGATGACATATGTGGTACATAGCTAGGTTAGATTCAAAAATCCCTTTTGCAAGTTTGCATGACTAAAGTAAAAATCATGATTTCATGTTAGAAATATTTATGCCATATGAATAGATTTAAAATCATGATTAAGTTGAACTATACTTTTGTGTTAGCAACAAAAGTAAACACCTTTGTAAACATGTAGTAATCTTATGAACATGATTTGCTTATGTTTGACATCATGCCTAAATAAAAATATAGGTTTATGTTGTAGTTAAGACTACGTGTCAATAATGATATCCAATTTAGATTCTTATCTCAACTACAAGTTTACATGCTTTGATTCATGTCACTTATGCTTTATGACCAAAGTATACATTAATACTATGCAAGTACACCAGTTTCTGTTTTGTAGTTCCAACGTCATGTTGCAAGTTCATGCGCTCACATTCCCCTTCTTATGTATGTAATCACGCTTTAAGCCTCCCCTTTTCCTCATGGCTAAGTTGGGCTTAAAAAGGCTAAGCCCAACATATATATAATAAACGGACGTGTTAAACGGGGGAAAATAACGTTGGGTTAAATTTATTAATGAATGAAAATATAAAGTAGAAGGGCCCAAATTCAAGTATGGGTTGGGCCCATGATTGGTGTAACCTTTACACCATTAACTTAATAATGGGCCGCAAATATTTACATATAAGAAAATAAAGAAGAAAGACAAAATATGTAAATGTAGAACATACGATGTGTTTAACCCGAGGTTGGATTGAGTTGTGATGTAAACCTGCCCGGAACCGCCCGGCTGTTCAGTGGTCACAACAATACCTATCCAATGTGGGAGGTTAAACATGGAGCCCAATAAGGACCCGAGGTTAGACTGAGTTGTGGCGTAAGACTGCGCGGAACCAACCGGCAACAGGCAGCCACAACAATACCTGTCTAATGTGAGAGGTCAAGGCTTTAATTAGACAATTAAAGCTGAGTTAGGATTGTTAGGATTAAGTGGACTAAAAACTTAATCAAAATGAAACATGCTAAACTAAACGGACTGGTGGGGGTTAGGTTAGAAAACACTTAACCAACTTAGCATGTTGTCTAGAGCTAGAAAACCTAGTAAACGGGGGACCCTTTTCAGCAGTAACCCTAGAAGGTGTATCAGGATACCCTGAAACTAGGCAGGGTGGGGCACGATTACTGGGCTGATTGTAAGAGGTCAAATCGACGGCGGTGGTGTAGCAGTGTAGGTTCTAACGGGGTGCGGACGTGCACACACTCCGGCGCAGAAAAATAAGGCACTGGACACCAGTAGCATACTTGTGCATTCTAGGATTGTGTCGGGCCGCCACCATGGGACTTGATACACCCCATGGTGGGACCAGCATAGGTAGCTACAACATCGGGGGCCGTAAGACACATGTAACTATGCGAGTAGGAGCCGATCATCATAGAATGGATCACTTCACCCTGATTATGGGGTGCCAGTTGGAAACTAGTTTATATGGGTTCAGAGATTAACATGGGGTACGATAATATATTCGACCCTAGACCACTTAACCAAGTTATAGTGCTTTCCCACTTCTTGTTTATACTTATCATACCCAGTTCTTTATTCATAGACAGAATAGTACTAGACTTACTCAGGCTTTATGTCTGACTCTACTTTTCTTTCGTCTTCTTTTCTTCCGTTCCCCTCCCCCCCCCCCCCAGGTCCACAGGGAGGGAACACTGCAGCTTGACCAGCCTTAACATCCAGCTTGAAGAAGAGAAATGTATTGCTTGGACTTTTTCATTTTGAACTATGGCTTTGGACAATCCACTATGGGGCTTTTGCAGTTTATCTATGTTTTATTTATGCTTCTTTAAATAATGTAATCAAGACAGATTATGAAAGTGTTATGTTATGTTTTTGGCAAAGATGTAAGACAATTATGGTGATATTGTTGTAGCACGTATTTGTTTTTTTGAAAATAAAAGTTGTTGTTTTTCCGCTGTTTACAAATATGTGTTCTTATATCTGTCTTGTATATCTGTGACTTATACTTATAAACCTCCACCAAAATTAGGGCATTCCCTTTGAGAGTGACCCTAACGGAGGTGGGGTGTTTCACTTGGTATCAGAGCATAGGTTTACCAGACAAGATAAAAAGTTTTGAAAATTTATTTTCAAAAAAGGAAATTTAAAGAAGCAATTTTAGAAGAAAAATATTATTTTGTTTTAAAAGGCAAAGTCCACTCCCCAAAGCCATAGGTACTATCTCTTATCCTTCGTTCTGAATCTATCCTTTTTGTTTCAGCATGTCCGAAGATCTTAACTTGCCAGAAGGGGTGCCAATACCTGGTTGGTTTAGACGGTTCTTAGAAGCTAGGGCCACTCAGCCAGGTCCTACCGTTCCTCCTCCCCCAGCTGCAGGAAATCATCCAGCTGCAGTGGCACCTTTTCCTCCACCTCCTCCTCGGGGAAACACTTTTGCTAAGATATGTAAAGATTTTAAAGCTATGGGAGGAAAGGATTTCCATGGAACTGAGTCCTTCGTGGCAGCTAGAAATTGGCTGAAAGAAACGGAGGACCTATTTATCATCTTTGAGGTAGAGGATAGACAAAAAGTACAATTGGCAGTGTGGCTATTGAAGGGCGAGGCTTCCTACTGGTGGGAAGTCACTAATGCTGAAAGACCAGTGGAGACATGGGAGGACTTTAGGGCAAGGTTTGAGACTAAATTTCTCTCAGATGCGGAAAGAAGTTTGCAGTTGGAAAAATTCTTATTTTTTAAGCAAGGGGACAAGACAGTCAGAGAATAGGTGAATCAGTTCGATGAGCTGGCTAGGTTTGGGCTTGACCTAGTCAACACCCCACACAAGAAGGCTCTCCGTTTCGTCAAAGGGTTGAATGAGCCATTACACAGTTTGGCCATGACCCATATACCCATGGGAGCCACGTATGAAAGATTGGTGCAAATGGCATTGCTGAATGAAGAGGATAAGGGCAAGAAGGAGACAAAGGTAGAAAGCTCTCAAGGGAAGAAAGAGGGTTTGCAGCCTAAGAAGACAGACTTTAAGAAGGGCGGGAAAGGCAACAAAGAAAAGAGGAAGTGCAATTTCTGTGGAAAAGTGGGGCACTTAGTAAAGGACTGCCGGAAAAAGAAGGCCAAGGAGAATGGTGGGTGCTTTTCTTGCGGTGAGACAGGCCACAGGGCTAAGGACTGCCCAAAGAAACGAGGACAGGGGCAGAGGGCTGGATCCACCCCAGGGGCACAGTTTCATGTACTGGAAGCGCCACCCCAGGGGCAGAGGGCTGGATCCACCCCAGGGGCACAGGGCTAAGGACTGCCCAAAGAAGAAGATGGTCATTCCAACAAGGATCAATGCAGCAGCTACAGCTAAGCTCAACAGCCATTACCATGTGCAACAGAAGGTGGCAAGGCAATACAAAATAAACATGAGAGGACCAATATTAACATACAACTGACACAAAGTACGTAGGACAGGGCCAGGCCAAACAAAATGCCAAAGGATCAGAGCACCCGCAAACAACAAATGCAACAACCACTACCTAAAGGCTAAAGCACTGGACAGCAAATGCAACAACAACTACCTAAAGCACTGGACGAGGTGTAGGCGCATCAAATAAAGAACAGGAGCAGATTACATGATAGCTCTACTTAATAGAAACATAACCAACAGCTCCCTGAGCCTAAGATGAACAACACCCAGTCAGGCACCAGAACATCTAAGACTCATCACACATACTCCACACACCTCAATGAAACACAACCCTGATATTGTGCATTTAACATATTATTGTTAATACCCACTCATATGGATTCTTCTGGCCTCATCTGAGATCACTGAAGAGGTTCTAAATGTTTTGGTCTAACTGAATTGTTTCTAGGTCAATTTTCCAATAGTTTAGGACATCATTAGTAAATAAAAATAGGATTATTTGGCAACCCAAAATAGCTAATCACTTAGGGAGAATGAAAGCATGCAATATGTCAAAATTTTCATTATTGCGCATTTGCTAATGCCTAACGGAATGTAAAAGTATATTGGGTTAATCACGAAATGTATCATTTCTGCCTAAAGTTTCAGCAACCCCATCATTAATGATCCACAAAATAACTTATCTGTAATGGAATATCAATTGAGAAAGAATATATACTATAGTCATTTGTAGGCTGCCACGCATGATATAAAAGTGAATGTTGTATCTTTACCAAATATATCATGGTGCAAAGTGCCACATTATGATTTATGAGGCTATTGTACTTAGGTTGTATAAAACTACAAAAATAATTTTACTCCATGAATGAATAAAAAAAAATTATGTCAACAAGTATCAAATAATATAATTTCTAACAACAGCACAACACAACAACAAGAAAATAGTGTTAAAGACAAAATTAAAGAAAAATTTAAGCATAAGGATAAGATCGTAAAAATTTAGGCTAAACAACACTTTTTAGTGTAAAACAGAAAATGTTGGTGGACATCTAAATTCTTTGATTTACATTAAAAGCGTCATTATGTCCAAATTTTTGACCTTTTGTCCTTCTGTCTAAATTTTTTTTAAATTTTGTCCTTGTGTCTAAAAATCCCATTTGCGTAATATGTTTACATGAAAGTTAATTCCTGCACTAATTTTTATGAGCATATAACCAAAATTTGTTATACTTAACAAATACATTAATTTTTTACACGAGCATTACCGCATGCGCTTGCAAATCCAATGGCGAAGGTCAGACTCCCGGAGCAGCCTAACCACGCATGATGATCCCAAATGCTTCACATTTGAATTTCTACAAATTGCATATGTTTAGCGCAATTTCAGATAAAATGTGTTTTATACAGATATTTAACAATATTATGTACTAAAAAAATTTGTTGTTAGTTAAATTTTATTTCTCTATTGCAATATCTTTATTTTAGTTTATAATTTACTTATATTATTTTCTATTTATAGTAATATTAAGATTTACTAGTATTTGTAGATGAACATTTTAAATTTATAGAGGAATTTTATTTGTTAAACAATATGTTTAAGTGATAATAAGAGTTATTTATATTTATAGAATGGAGTTACTGAATTTGTTAAAAAAAAATGTTAAATCATGTTTTCAAGTGAGATTAAAATTTGGTATTAGGAGTGCTTTCAACGGTTCATGTCGACATTAGAAAATATGGTACTAATCTAACCGACCGCTAGGG
Source organism: Allium sativum (assembly GCA_030737875.1). Lineage (NCBI taxonomy): Eukaryota > Viridiplantae > Streptophyta > Magnoliopsida > Asparagales > Amaryllidaceae > Allium > Allium sativum. The sequence goes on along the minus strand of JASFAX010001781.1, from coordinate 721 downwards.
AGGGAGGTTTCCCTAAACCAAACTCTCTGTAATATCTGAACTTAGTGTTTCTTCATTTCTACTTTGTTTCTTCCTCAACTAAACAAATTTGCGCTAATTCTTCCCCAACCCAAATCAACGCACAAATTCCGCGTCTTTTCTCACCGTTTCCATTTGATTGGGCAATTTACTATTCGCGAGGCCTTTGAAAAAGCCAATTTTTTCACGAATCGTTCACAAATTCACATATTTTGCTTATTGCTTGGATCTTGCCAACTTCTATGTTGGGATTTTCGATCCTCTAGGTATGGTCATTATTATTATTTCCACTCTTGAATTTTTAATTGGGTTATGATCATATTCAGGCACGGCCCAGAAGGCAGCCGATCAAGCCCTCGGGCTGGGGCAGCCCACTGGGCTGGGTGCAAAACAAATAAACTGTTTTTGTATATATAAATACAAATTGCCTTATTGGTTAAGTTGGTATGTAACCTAGTGGTTAGGGGTATGGAATAAATGAAGGGCCTATGGGCTCAAGGTTGGACAAGCGCATACTATTGTTTTGTTTGCTTTTTACACGTTTTCTGGAAATGCAGTATGGGCCTGGGCATGTTCTTTTTGCATTTTTACGCCTCTTCCGGAAATGCGGTATGGGCTTGGGCATCCAAATGCCTGGGCCGGCTCTGATCATATTATGGCAGGCGCTTTTAGTTCTTTCCCTGTTCAAAGTTCTGAGCATGAT
>JASFAX010000187.1:75000-77500 GCA_030737875.1 Allium sativum | reverse complement strand
AGCGGCCACGTTTCACCAGGGTTTCTGCTTGATACGTCCTACTTTCGAAAAAACCGGAAAAATCCAACTAAAACCAAGCTTTCCTGTAATTGCCCACATTTCAGCATGGTTCTAGCTAGATTTGGCCAGTTTTCGGAAAAACTGGTGAAATCCAACCAAAACCAAACTTTTCCGAGATATCGCCCACGTTTCAGCATGGTTTCTTCCTGATCAGTCCCGTTTTCGAGAAAATAGGAAAATCTCGCGGAAACCAAAGATTCCCGTAATCGCCCATGTTTCTGCTTGATACGTCCAGTTTTCGAAAAAACTGGGAAATCTTGCCAGAACCGAACTTTCCCATGAGCGGCCACGTTTCACCAGGGTTTCCGCTTGATACGTCCTATTTTCGAAAAAACCGGAAAAATCCAGCCAAAACCAAGCTTTCCTGTAATTGCCCACATTTCAGCATGGTTCTAGCTAGATTTGGCCAGTTTTCGGAAAAACAGGTGAAATCCAACCAAAACCAAACTTTTCCGAGATCGCAACAAAAATAATTTTAAAAATATTTTTAAAAAATTTGGGGAGGGCACTTCCATCGAAAACATTTTCAAAAAATTTTTTTTTTAAATTTTTTTTTTTTAAATATTTAAAAATTAATATTTTTAAATATTTAAAAAAAAAAAAAATTTCTCCGAAAAATCCACACAAAAAAAATTTGTTGATCGACCAATGTTTCAGCTTGCGTTTTGCCTGATCCATTTTGGTCGATCCTTCCCCTTCCTCCTCCTCCTCACCCTCCCCCCCCAATATAGGAATATATGGAATTTAGCCTAATATGACCCCGGTAGTCCAAAGTGTCTCTGCTACGTAGGTAAATCCGACCACATTTTTTTTTGTGGTTTTACCATGTAGTCACTGGGTTTTTGAGTGATCCGCATGTGTTTTCCGAATCTGGCACTTTGCCAAGTGCCAAATCTGGTACTTTGGCAAATCTGGTACTTTGCCAAATCCAAGGCGTGCCAAGCCCGATGCGCACACGTGAAAATTCAATGTTTCACCGTGTTTTTCAGCCTGGTACTTTGGCAAACCTGGTACTTTGCCAAGTGCCAAATCTGGTACTTTGCCAAATCCAAGCTGTGCCAAGCCCGATGCGCACACGTGAAAATCTAACGTTTCACCGTGTTTTTCACCATTTTTTGAGTGCCAAATCTGGTACTTTGGCAAATGTGGTACTTTGCCAAATCCAAGGCGTGCGGAGCCCGATTAGCACACGCGAAAATTCGATGTTTCACCGTGTTTTTTAGCCTGGTACTTTGGCAAACCTGGTACTTTGCCAAATGGCAAATCTGGTACTTTGCCAAATCCAAGGCGTGCCAAGCCCGATTAGCACACGTGAAAATTCAATGTTTCACCGTGTTTTTCAGCTTGCTACTTTGGCAAACCTGGTACTTTGCCAAGTGCCAAATCTGGTACTTTGCCAAATCCAAGGCGTGCGGAGCCCGATTAGCACACGTGAAAAATCAATGTTTCACCGTGTTTTTAAGCCCTTTTTGAGTGCCAAAATCTGGTACTTTGGCAAATCTGGTACTTTGGCAAATCTGGTACTTTGCCAAATCCAAGGCGTGCCAAGCCCGATGCGCACACGTGAAAATTCAATGTTTCACCGTGTTTTTCAGCCTGGTACTTTGGCAAACCTGGTACTTTGCCAAGTGCCAAATCTGGTACTTTGCCAAGTGCCAAATCGTGCGGAGCCCGATTAGCACACGTGAAAATTCAATGTTTCACCGTGTTTTTCAGCCTGGTACTTTGGCAAACCTGGTACTTTGCCAAGTGCCAAATCTGGTACTTTGCCAAATCCAAGGCGTGCGGAGCCCGATTAGCACACGTGAAAATTCAATGTTTCACCGTGTTTTTAAGCCCTTTTTGAGTGCCAAATCTGGTACTTTGCAAAGTGCCAAATCTGGTACTTTGCCAAACCTGGTACTTTGCCAAAACCAAGCCGTGCCGAGCCCGATGCGCACACGTGAAAATCCAATGTTTTACCATGTTTTTCAGTCTTTTTTGAGTGCCAAAATCTGGTACTTTGGCAAATTTGGTACTTTGCCAAATCCAAGGCGTGCCGAGCCCGATTAGCACACGCGAAAATTCGATGTTTCACCGTGTTTTTCAGCCTGGTACTTTGGCAAACCTGGTACTTTGCCAAGTGCCAAATCTGGTACTTTGCCAAATCCAAGGCGTGCCAAGCCCGATGAGCACACGTAAAAATTCAATGTTTCACCATGTTTTTAAGCCTTTTTTGAGTGCCAAATCTGGTACTTTGCAAAGTGTCGAATCTGGTACTTTGCCAAACCTGGTACTTTGCCAAAACCAAGCCGTGCCGAGCCCGATGCGCACACGTGAAAATCCAATGTTTCACCGTGTTTTTCACTATTTTTTGAGTGCCAAATCTGGTACTTTGGCAAATTTGGTACTTTGCCAAATCCAAGGCGTGCCGAGCCCGATTAGCACACGCGAAAATTCG
>JASFAX010000187.1:52500-55000 GCA_030737875.1 Allium sativum | reverse complement strand
AATCCACACAAAAAAAATTTGTTGATCGACCAATGTTTCAGCTTGCGTTTTGCCTGATCCATTTTGGTCGATCCTTCCCCTTCCTCCTCCTCCTCACCCTCCCCCCCCAATATAGGAATATATGGAATTTAGCCTAATATGACCCCGGTAGTCCAAAGTGTCTCTGCTACGTAGGTAAATCCGACCACATTTTTTTTTGTGGTTTTACCATGTAGTCACTGGGTTTTTGAGTGATCCGCATGTGTTTTCCGAATCTGGCACTTTGCCAAGTGCCAAATCTGGTACTTTGGCAAATCTGGTACTTTGCCAAATCCAAGGCGTGCCAAGCCCGATGCGCACACGTGAAAATTCAATGTTTCACCGTGTTTTTCAGCCTGGTACTTTGGCAAACCTGGTACTTTGCCAAGTGCCAAATCTGGTACTTTGCCAAATCCAAGCTGTGCCAAGCCCGATGCGCACACGTGAAAATCTAACGTTTCACCGTGTTTTTCACCATTTTTTGAGTGCCAAATCTGGTACTTTGGCAAATGTGGTACTTTGCCAAATCCAAGGCGTGCGGAGCCCGATTAGCACACGCGAAAATTCGATGTTTCACCGTGTTTTTTAGCCTGGTACTTTGGCAAACCTGGTACTTTGCCAAATGGCAAATCTGGTACTTTGCCAAATCCAAGGCGTGCCAAGCCCGATTAGCACACGTGAAAATTCAATGTTTCACCGTGTTTTTCAGCTTGCTACTTTGGCAAACCTGGTACTTTGCCAAGTGCCAAATCTGGTACTTTGCCAAATCCAAGGCGTGCGGAGCCCGATTAGCACACGTGAAAAATCAATGTTTCACCGTGTTTTTAAGCCCTTTTTGAGTGCCAAAATCTGGTACTTTGGCAAATCTGGTACTTTGGCAAATCTGGTACTTTGCCAAATCCAAGGCGTGCCAAGCCCGATGCGCACACGTGAAAATTCAATGTTTCACCGTGTTTTTCAGCCTGGTACTTTGGCAAACCTGGTACTTTGCCAAGTGCCAAATCTGGTACTTTGCCAAGTGCCAAATCGTGCGGAGCCCGATTAGCACACGTGAAAATTCAATGTTTCACCGTGTTTTTCAGCCTGGTACTTTGGCAAACCTGGTACTTTGCCAAGTGCCAAATCTGGTACTTTGCCAAATCCAAGGCGTGCGGAGCCCGATTAGCACACGTGAAAATTCAATGTTTCACCGTGTTTTTAAGCCCTTTTTGAGTGCCAAATCTGGTACTTTGCAAAGTGCCAAATCTGGTACTTTGCCAAACCTGGTACTTTGCCAAAACCAAGCCGTGCCGAGCCCGATGCGCACACGTGAAAATCCAATGTTTTACCATGTTTTTCAGTCTTTTTTGAGTGCCAAAATCTGGTACTTTGGCAAATTTGGTACTTTGCCAAATCCAAGGCGTGCCGAGCCCGATTAGCACACGCGAAAATTCGATGTTTCACCGTGTTTTTCAGCCTGGTACTTTGGCAAACCTGGTACTTTGCCAAGTGCCAAATCTGGTACTTTGCCAAATCCAAGGCGTGCCAAGCCCGATGAGCACACGTAAAAATTCAATGTTTCACCATGTTTTTAAGCCTTTTTTGAGTGCCAAATCTGGTACTTTGCAAAGTGTCGAATCTGGTACTTTGCCAAACCTGGTACTTTGCCAAAACCAAGCCGTGCCGAGCCCGATGCGCACACGTGAAAATCCAATGTTTCACCGTGTTTTTCACTATTTTTTGAGTGCCAAATCTGGTACTTTGGCAAATTTGGTACTTTGCCAAATCCAAGGCGTGCCGAGCCCGATTAGCACACGCGAAAATTCGATGTTTCACCGTGTTTTTCAGCCTGGTACTTTGGCAAGCCTGGTACTTTGCCAAGTGCCAAATCTGGTACTTTGCCAAATCCAAGGCGTGCCAAGCCCGATGAGCACACGTAAAAATTCAATGTTTCACCATGTTTTTAAGCCTTTTTTGAGTGCCAAATCTGGTACTTTGCAAAGTGCCGAATCTGGTACTTTGCCAAACCTGGTACTTTGCCAAAACCAAGCCGTGCCGAGCCCGATGCGCACACGTGAAAATCCATTGTTTCACCGTGTTTTTCACTATTTTTTGAGTGCCAAATCTGGTACTTTGACAAATCCAAGGCGTGCCAAGCCCGATGCGCACACGTCGAAATCCAATGTTTCACCGTGTTTTTCAGCCTTGTACTTTGTCAAACCTGGTACTTTGTCAAGTGCTAAATCTGGTAATTCGCCAAATCCAAGTCGTGCCAAGCCCGATGAGCACACGTGAAAATCCAATGTTTCACCGTGTTTTCAAGCCTTTTTTGAGTGCCAAACCTGGTACTTTGCCAAATCTTGTACTTCGGTAAATCTGGTAATTTGCCAAATCCAAGACGTGCCAAGCCCGATGCGCACACGTGAACACCATTAACTCGAACACCTTCTTTACCAGAAAGCTGGTCAACCGATCGCGTTGTAGCGCCTCGGCGCGGAGGTTT
>JASFAX010000187.1:42500-45000 GCA_030737875.1 Allium sativum | reverse complement strand
AGCACTGTTTCTGCCTGATCCGCCCAATTTTCGAAAATATCGGTGAAATTTAGCGAAAATCAAACTTTCCTGTAATCGCCCACATTTCAGCATGGTTTCTTCCTGATCAGTCCAGTTTTCAAGAAAATAGGAAAATCTCACCGAAACCAAAGATTCTCGTAATCGCCCATGTTTCTGCTTGATACGTCCAATTTTCGAAAAAACTGGGAAATCTCGCCAGAACCGAACTTTCCCATGAGCGGCCACGTTTCACCAGGGTTTCTGCTTGATACGTCCTACTTTCGAAAAAACCGGAAAAATCCAACTAAAACCAAGCTTTCCTGTAATTGCCCACATTTCAGCATGGTTCTAGCTAGATTTGGCCAGTTTTCGGAAAAACTGGTGAAATCCAACCAAAACCAAACTTTTCCGAGATATCGCCCACGTTTCAGCATGGTTTCTTCCTGATCAGTCCCGTTTTCGAGAAAATAGGAAAATCTCGCGGAAACCAAAGATTCCCGTAATCGCCCATGTTTCTGCTTGATACGTCCAGTTTTCGAAAAAACTGGGAAATCTTGCCAGAACCGAACTTTCCCATGAGCGGCCACGTTTCACCAGGGTTTCCGCTTGATACGTCCTATTTTCGAAAAAACCGGAAAAATCCAGCCAAAACCAAGCTTTCCTGTAATTGCCCACATTTCAGCATGGTTCTAGCTAGATTTGGCCAGTTTTCGGAAAAACTGGTGAAATCCAACCAAAACCAAACTTTTCCGAGATCGCAACAAAAATAATTTTAAAAATATTTTTAAAAAATTTGGGGAGGGCACTTCCATCGAAAACATTTTCAAAAAATTTTTTTTTTAAATTTTTTTTTTTTAAATATTTAAAAATTAATATTTTTAAATATTTAAAAAAAAAAAAAATTTCTCCGAAAAATCCACACAAAAAAAATTTGTTGATCGACCAATGTTTCAGCTTGCGTTTTGCCTGATCCATTTTGGTCGATCCTTCCCCTTCCTCCTCCTCCTCACCCTCCCCCCCCAATATAGGAATATATGGAATTTAGCCTAATATGACCCCGGTAGTCCAAAGTGTCTCTGCTACGTAGGTAAATCCGACCACATTTTTTTTTGTGGTTTTACCATGTAGTCACTGGGTTTTTGAGTGATCCGCATGTGTTTTCCGAATCTGGCACTTTGCCAAGTGCCAAATCTGGTACTTTGGCAAATCTGGTACTTTGCCAAATCCAAGGCGTGCCAAGCCCGATGCGCACACGTGAAAATTCAATGTTTCACCGTGTTTTTCAGCCTGGTACTTTGGCAAACCTGGTACTTTGCCAAGTGCCAAATCTGGTACTTTGCCAAATCCAAGCTGTGCCAAGCCCGATGCGCACACGTGAAAATCTAACGTTTCACCGTGTTTTTCACCATTTTTTGAGTGCCAAATCTGGTACTTTGGCAAATGTGGTACTTTGCCAAATCCAAGGCGTGCGGAGCCCGATTAGCACACGCGAAAATTCGATGTTTCACCGTGTTTTTTAGCCTGGTACTTTGGCAAACCTGGTACTTTGCCAAATGGCAAATCTGGTACTTTGCCAAATCCAAGGCGTGCCAAGCCCGATTAGCACACGTGAAAATTCAATGTTTCACCGTGTTTTTCAGCTTGCTACTTTGGCAAACCTGGTACTTTGCCAAGTGCCAAATCTGGTACTTTGCCAAATCCAAGGCGTGCGGAGCCCGATTAGCACACGTGAAAAATCAATGTTTCACCGTGTTTTTAAGCCCTTTTTGAGTGCCAAAATCTGGTACTTTGGCAAATCTGGTACTTTGGCAAATCTGGTACTTTGCCAAATCCAAGGCGTGCCAAGCCCGATGCGCACACGTGAAAATTCAATGTTTCACCGTGTTTTTCAGCCTGGTACTTTGGCAAACCTGGTACTTTGCCAAGTGCCAAATCTGGTACTTTGCCAAGTGCCAAATCGTGCGGAGCCCGATTAGCACACGTGAAAATTCAATGTTTCACCGTGTTTTTCAGCCTGGTACTTTGGCAAACCTGGTACTTTGCCAAGTGCCAAATCTGGTACTTTGCCAAATCCAAGGCGTGCGGAGCCCGATTAGCACACGTGAAAATTCAATGTTTCACCGTGTTTTTAAGCCCTTTTTGAGTGCCAAATCTGGTACTTTGCAAAGTGCCAAATCTGGTACTTTGCCAAACCTGGTACTTTGCCAAAACCAAGCCGTGCCGAGCCCGATGCGCACACGTGAAAATCCAATGTTTTACCATGTTTTTCAGTCTTTTTTGAGTGCCAAAATCTGGTACTTTGGCAAATTTGGTACTTTGCCAAATCCAAGGCGTGCCGAGCCCGATTAGCACACGCGAAAATTCGATGTTTCACCGTGTTTTTCAGCCTGGTACTTTGGCAAACCTGGTACTTTGCCAAGTGCCAAATCTGGTACTTTGCCAAATCCAAGGCGTGCCAAGCCCGATGAGCACACGTAAAAATTCAATGTTTCACCATGTT
>JASFAX010000187.1:20000-22500 GCA_030737875.1 Allium sativum | reverse complement strand
CCACATTTCAGCATGGTTCTAGCTAGATTTGGCCAGTTTTCGGAAAAACTGGTGAAATCCAACCAAAACCAAACTTTTCCGAGATCGCAACAAAAATAATTTTAAAAATATTTTTAAAAAATTTGGGGAGGGCACTTCCATCGAAAACATTTTCAAAAAATTTTTTTTTTAAATTTTTTTTTTTTAAATATTTAAAAATTAATATTTTTAAATATTTAAAAAAAAAAAAAATTTCTCCGAAAAATCCACACAAAAAAAATTTGTTGATCGACCAATGTTTCAGCTTGCGTTTTGCCTGATCCATTTTGGTCGATCCTTCCCCTTCCTCCTCCTCCTCACCCTCCCCCCCCAATATAGGAATATATGGAATTTAGCCTAATATGACCCCGGTAGTCCAAAGTGTCTCTGCTACGTAGGTAAATCCGACCACATTTTTTTTTGTGGTTTTACCATGTAGTCACTGGGTTTTTGAGTGATCCGCATGTGTTTTCCGAATCTGGCACTTTGCCAAGTGCCAAATCTGGTACTTTGGCAAATCTGGTACTTTGCCAAATCCAAGGCGTGCCAAGCCCGATGCGCACACGTGAAAATTCAATGTTTCACCGTGTTTTTCAGCCTGGTACTTTGGCAAACCTGGTACTTTGCCAAGTGCCAAATCTGGTACTTTGCCAAATCCAAGCTGTGCCAAGCCCGATGCGCACACGTGAAAATCTAACGTTTCACCGTGTTTTTCACCATTTTTTGAGTGCCAAATCTGGTACTTTGGCAAATGTGGTACTTTGCCAAATCCAAGGCGTGCGGAGCCCGATTAGCACACGCGAAAATTCGATGTTTCACCGTGTTTTTTAGCCTGGTACTTTGGCAAACCTGGTACTTTGCCAAATGGCAAATCTGGTACTTTGCCAAATCCAAGGCGTGCCAAGCCCGATTAGCACACGTGAAAATTCAATGTTTCACCGTGTTTTTCAGCTTGCTACTTTGGCAAACCTGGTACTTTGCCAAGTGCCAAATCTGGTACTTTGCCAAATCCAAGGCGTGCGGAGCCCGATTAGCACACGTGAAAAATCAATGTTTCACCGTGTTTTTAAGCCCTTTTTGAGTGCCAAAATCTGGTACTTTGGCAAATCTGGTACTTTGGCAAATCTGGTACTTTGCCAAATCCAAGGCGTGCCAAGCCCGATGCGCACACGTGAAAATTCAATGTTTCACCGTGTTTTTCAGCCTGGTACTTTGGCAAACCTGGTACTTTGCCAAGTGCCAAATCTGGTACTTTGCCAAGTGCCAAATCGTGCGGAGCCCGATTAGCACACGTGAAAATTCAATGTTTCACCGTGTTTTTCAGCCTGGTACTTTGGCAAACCTGGTACTTTGCCAAGTGCCAAATCTGGTACTTTGCCAAATCCAAGGCGTGCGGAGCCCGATTAGCACACGTGAAAATTCAATGTTTCACCGTGTTTTTAAGCCCTTTTTGAGTGCCAAATCTGGTACTTTGCAAAGTGCCAAATCTGGTACTTTGCCAAACCTGGTACTTTGCCAAAACCAAGCCGTGCCGAGCCCGATGCGCACACGTGAAAATCCAATGTTTTACCATGTTTTTCAGTCTTTTTTGAGTGCCAAAATCTGGTACTTTGGCAAATTTGGTACTTTGCCAAATCCAAGGCGTGCCGAGCCCGATTAGCACACGCGAAAATTCGATGTTTCACCGTGTTTTTCAGCCTGGTACTTTGGCAAACCTGGTACTTTGCCAAGTGCCAAATCTGGTACTTTGCCAAATCCAAGGCGTGCCAAGCCCGATGAGCACACGTAAAAATTCAATGTTTCACCATGTTTTTAAGCCTTTTTTGAGTGCCAAATCTGGTACTTTGCAAAGTGTCGAATCTGGTACTTTGCCAAACCTGGTACTTTGCCAAAACCAAGCCGTGCCGAGCCCGATGTGAAAATCCAATGTTTCACCGTGTTTTTCACTATTTTTTGAGTGCCAAATCTGGTACTTTGGCAAATTTGGTACTTTGCCAAATCCAAGGCGTGCCGAGCCCGATTAGCACACGCGAAAATTCGATGTTTCACCGTGTTTTTCAGCCTGGTACTTTGGCAAGCCTGGTACTTTGCCAAGTGCCAAATCTGGTACTTTGCCAAATCCAAGGCGTGCCAAGCCCGATGAGCACACGTAAAAATTCAATGTTTCACCATGTTTTTAAGCCTTTTTTGAGTGCCAAATCTGGTACTTTGCAAAGTGCCGAATCTGGTACTTTGCCAAACCTGGTACTTTGCCAAAACCAAGCCGTGCCGAGCCCGATGCGCACACGTGAAAATCCATTGTTTCACCGTGTTTTTCACTATTTTTTGAGTGCCAAATCTGGTACTTTGACAAATCCAAGGCGTGCCAAGCCCGATGCGCACACGTCGAAATCCAATGTTTCACCGTGTTTTTCAGCCTTGTACTTTGTCAAACCTGGTACTTTGTCAAGTGCTAAATCTGGTAATTCGCCAAATCCAAGTC
>JASFAX010001780.1:0-48859 GCA_030737875.1 Allium sativum | reverse complement strand
AGAGCATTCAGAAAGCCTATCCTAGGTGTCGAGTGGATATCTCTGAGTGACTCCAGTGCAAGGTACACTTACCATATTTTGAGATTTCCATTTAGTTCTCTACTCTGTTGTTATCTTCTTTCCATGGATGTGCACTTTTAATTCTATAGTCTGAATGATTTTAAAAGAGTATAGAAATTGATTAGTATATTTTTGAAAAGTTAAAAACAATTTGATTGTGTTTGTGTTGTGTGATAGTAAATTTGATTAATTAAATTATTAGAACGATAGTTAATTTAATTAATAAGAGAATGAATGGTAGAATTTATTCAATTAAATCGCACGTTGAATTGATTTAAAAATAGATAGAAATATATATGCATGTGCATCATATATGTTTGAACAGGTAAATGGATAGCAGTTGAGTAAAGATTTTATTTGTGTGCCCGACAAATAGGTAAACCTTAATGAGTTGGATGCGAAATATTATTATATCAACTCCTGTGAATGCCATTGGATGCGGAGTGCTGGTTGTTCTGTGTGTAACAATAAACATCGCCATAGGATAGTAACAATTAATTTTGAAACTACACTACATGGCATACTTCTCGAGGATATGCATACTTCATTATATACCACATAAGCATTTGGAGCTTGTGTGACGAGGTGGGAGATTTACCATACGAGCGAGAGGCTTGTATGGCGATGACTATATTTTACAGGTTGAACTGATGACTGATATGACCATATAGAATTGTAACGATAAATTGCCAGATTAATAAAAACCCCACACGGGTCTGGAGTTGACAATAATCACGTCTCTCTAGTTATTAGATACGGCACATGGATTATTTATTTCCCACACGGGACGAGGCGACGAGGATTTATCCTCTGGAGCAATTAAAAATACACACTCCCTGAGGCTTTGACAGGGTGACGAGAATTTATTCTCTGCAGTTATTATCTATACACGCTCCCCTGTAAACACCAGAATATATCACTATAAATATGTGCATGCTTTATAGGATTTATTGGGTACCTAATACGGCCCAATAAATTTCCAAACCCCTCCCCGTACAAAGGAGGTTATGGCGAAATTTTTCGAAAATTCCTGGTGTTAGCCAAATTTTTGAAGAATTTGAAAAATCTCAAAAACTGAAAAGTTGGAGAATGGAAGCCAGATTGAACGTAGAGTTGATTAATCAAACCACTTGCGACTTTGTTCCTTTTCGGAGATGAAAAGTTTTAAGTGGGGGAGATTGTAACGACCCGAAAAATCTGAACCAATTTAAAATTTTTAAATTGGCAATTTTAGTGGGTTTTAAATATTTAAAATAAATATTTTAAATAATATCGATGAAAAGTGAGTTTGAATCGACATTGAAAATAAATATAATTACTTTGAAATATAAACAAGGCCTGAAATGGCGTGGTAGTTTCAAAATTTGAATTCAAACTTTGACTGACTATACCGGGTGCAAAACAAAACGGATTTGAGTGACACCAAAAATATTTAAATCTGTTAGTGAATACATTTTTAACGAATCTGAAAAATCGAAGTTTCATAGTGGGAAGCAAAAGTTATGGCCAAATGAATTTTCAGAAAGGTCGCTATGGAGTTTATATAGCCCATGGAAATGGCCATTTTGCAAACGACCTCGGAATTCGACGAAACCACTTTTGTTGGATCCGGGATGTTAAACTATTGCTAGGTTTCAAATTTCATAATTTTTGAAGTCAATATGTGAGCGTGGCAAAGGAAAACGTGTTTTGGTCAATTATAGTTAAATTGGATCGACCAGAAATGGGCCTTTTTCAAACGGTCTTAGAATTCGACGAAACTAGTTTTCTTGGGACCGTATCGTCAAAACATAGCTAGATTTATTTTTCTGGAATTTTTCGAATCAGTTTGTGGCCCTGGCAAATTGAAATGTACGTTCAAATTAAATGTTGAATGTTTTATATTTTAAATTGAAGGAAAACTGACTGAAACAGTCGAATGGGCCTACGAAACATATCCCATTATGTTCGGAATGGGGGTAAAACGCTGGGGACGACAGTCGTTGGGTTTGGATTGGGGTTCGTGTGTGAAAGAGGGTATTTTTGGAATTTTAAGAGTTATAAATAAAAAAATTTGATTCATCCACTTCATACACCCCACCCCCCCCGATATTCTCTCTCCCCACTACCCATCGAAGGCGGAAAAGAGTTCGAAGCTTCCCTCCCCGATTTCTCCTTCCGCGCGCAATATTACACCATGCCCCAGTTCAAGTTTTTGTAGAGCTCGGCCTCCTCTCCACATCCATAGCCGGAGCGCCACCTATCGTCGCCTGTAGGACGAGATCCGACGCCCTGAAGTCGGAGCCTTTCAAGCGCCGCCGCACACAGCTGGAGCCACCGCACGTGACCCCACCCCCCTGTGCACGTGCGCGCCTCGAAGCTCTTCGTCATGGCGCTGGCCGATCGTCCTGAAGTGGCGCGGATTTCAAGATAAATGCAAACCTAGTTTTGAACGGTTTGCTGAAGGTAACGGGTGTTTTTAATTAAACTATATTATAGCATTTTAAAGCACTACGGTTTTTGTTTTCACTGTAAAAATCATATCTTTTTCGTTTCTTGACGAAATTCAGTTAAACAAGAGATAGTGGACTCGTGTGGACGTCTTCTACATTCTAGAAGAGACCGCATATTTTTCTGAGCCTTCTGCTATTTTTGGTGGAGTGGAACCCAATGTGAGATTTCTAATTTATATACGATAAGGAAAACGACGATGTATAAATTATATAGTCGATGTATGAGTTATATAAGCGTTGTACACCTCTTGTATAAGCGTTGTATAAGTTGTACGTTCGATGTATAAGTTATATATGCGTTGTAAAAATTATATATGTGTCGAAATAGATGTGAAATTCTTATATAAATAAAAATATATAAATATATATGACCCTCGTCCACAAACCATGGACGATATTTATTGGTTGTGATTGGCGTGAAAATTGGTTGATTACGAATGGTTGATTAGAATTGTTTGTGGTTGAAAAATACCCGTTTGTGGTTGAGAAATATTTGGTTGAAACCACATAGGATAATTTTGTGGAAATGAAAAAAATATACATCCCACCTGCGTACGAACTAGATGCATGAATCCCCATTGTCAAAAGCTGTGAGGCTTTAAGGTAGAGCGAGGAGCCGTACTAGGGACGGCCCCGGTTTTAACTACCCTGCCGTTATGCTGCCGAAATTTTGAATAAAATTCATGTGTTAGAATTATTTTTCTGTGTTGAAACTATAATCGTGTGTTGAATAGAAAATCTTCATGTGTTGAATAGAAATTCATTCGTTGAATCATATTCACGTGTTGAATGGTATTCGTGTTTTAAATAAATTGTTTTAACAATAAAAATCACATTTTTACTATATATATACAAACTATAGAAACCGTTCATGTGTTGAATAGAAATTCATTCGTTAAATAGAATTCATGTATTGAATGGTATTCGCGTTTTAAAAATAAATTGTTTTATAATAAAAAAACATATTTTTATCATCTATATGAACTATATAAAATAGTAGTGTTTTGAAATAAATTGTTTTGCAATAAAAATCATATTTTTGCTATATATATAAAAACTATAGAAAACCTTCATGTGTTGAATAGAAATTCATTCGTTGAATAGAAATTCATGTGTTGAATGGTATTCGTGTTTTGAAATAAATTGTTTTATAATAAAAATCATATTTTTAACATCTATATGAACTATATAAAATATTCGTGTTTTGAAATAAATTGTTTTATAATAAAAATCATATTTTTATCACCTATATGAACTATATAAAATAATCATGTTTCGAAATAAATTGTTTTACAATAAAAATCACATTTTTACTATATACATGAATGGTTAAAAAAATAGCGAAGTGTCGAAATAATTGCCGGTTGGATAAAAATATCATTTTTATTAAATGTATGAAAAGAATATAGTTTTGAAATCAAAGAATCGATATATATATATATAAATAGAATTGAAATATATCGAATAACGAAGCTGCAGTTCGTGTTTTGAAAACGTGATTTCAAACGATTAGTGCGGGAGATCCGACCATCGGATTTTCCCGAAACTGAAACCGAAACCGTTGGGTTCGCTTTGGAAATATCTTTCCAACGACACCAACTTTGTAAATATCCAACGGTTGGATTGTCTGGAATGTTAAATTCAAATCTGAAGTAAAACAACGCCAGAATCGATTATATTTATATATAATATATAAATATAATTATATTAAATCGAATAACGACGCTGCAGTTCGTATTTTGAAATCGAAACTTCAAACGATTATACTGGGAGATCCGACCGTTAGATTTTCCCGAAACTGGAACCGTTGGATTCATTTTGAAAAGATCTTTCTAATGATATAAATTTTGTGAAGATCCAACGGTTAGATTTTCAGATATTTGTAAATCAAATCTGAAGAAAAACAGCGCCACTGCCGCGTTTTGGCCGAAGCGTCGTTTGAATAAATTGGCTATTTTAAAATAAATAAAAATAGCGATAAATCGTTATAAAATATTATAAACGATATGGAATGTGAAATTTAGAAATTAACTGAAGGTTAGCTAAGTCGAATGGTTTCCTGGGTTTTGATCTGATGTTGGTTTCGGCCTTCGGGGTTAATATTTGGGAAATCGTTCTCTTACTGATTTACGGTTAGTGACTGATGAATTGAAATGATGCGTATGTGTGTTTGTGTAGCACTCGTTTATTATATACGCGAGTTGTTCAGAAAGACCGGGTTTATCCCATTCTGAATAACTGAATCGACGATAAGTAATCGAAGATGAAGACGGTGGTTGAAGACCAGAAATCTTCACCTCATTTGGATGGTAACTGATGTCCTGATTTGGAGGCATCCCGAAATATGGATAATGAGTGGTGATCATCCAGGCGTACGTGGAGATCGATGGGTTTGCGAGGTATATAGTGCCTC
Source organism: Allium sativum (assembly GCA_030737875.1). Lineage (NCBI taxonomy): Eukaryota > Viridiplantae > Streptophyta > Magnoliopsida > Asparagales > Amaryllidaceae > Allium > Allium sativum. The sequence continues at coordinate 43,894 of JASFAX010001780.1, read as the reverse complement.
TGATTTCGTTCCGACCCAGAACGGACTTGCAAATGGACTGTGTGTCTGACATTGGAATTCATTCAGTGTGATTGATAACCATTAGTTACAAGGTGTGAATTGCCTGTGTGGCATGCTAAGATGCAGTGATTAGGGATTCTTTTGAAAAGAAAAGTCATGTGGTTGATGATCAAAGCACCACCTGTGTGGCGTAGCTTTGTGTATAACGTGAATTTGCGAGCCTCACAACCCGGTATGAACCAGAAACGGGAGAAGGACCTTAGGGAGGGCATGCGTTTCCTCCTAGCTAGAGGTGGTGTTAGTGCTTAAACTGGCTGACATTTATATTATTTTCACCTATGTGGTTGTTGCTGTTGCGAGGCGCCTCAGATATATCGGTCGATCCGGGACCGATGGAGTCATTCGTTGGCTCATTTACGCCCCCAAAGGGCGGGGAAACGTAGTGTTCAGGCATTTTAATGCACATCGGTGGACCGGCCCTGAAGATCCAAGGGTCGATGCGTTCTGATCCTAAGACTCAGGCTAGGCAGTCTCGAATTCCGTAAGGACTATCTTTTGCCTTGGTTCATGGAGGAAATCCAATTTCCAAATACGTGACTGTGCGGTTTTGATTGTATATACATATGGCGACATGATATATGGTACCCATGTCGTCTATAATTGATAATTATGATTCAAAATTGTTTTTGAAACATGTAAACACTAGTAATAATATCAAAAGCTTTTGTTTTATTCGTATCAAGCATATTTTGGCCATTATAAGGTAAAACTCTATCCTCCGGTTTGCGTTGCATTGTGTGATGGGAACTGAGTCTTATAATGGCTTCATTTTTATAAAAAGCATTGCGATGTTTAAAAGAATAATTTGTTTTTAAAGCATTGGCAATCCAATGGAGTAAACCCATTCCGCGAAAGTGGCGTGGTCCTGTGATTAGCCAATTGTATAATGTGTTAAGTAGATTTCTCATACCAGTCCCATGACTGACTCGTAGTTTGTTTTACTTTCAAACTCGGGTGCCCCTTTTTCTACACGGGCAGCCTTGTATTCAGGTTTAGCAGGCTCTTTCTGGATAGCTGGAGCTGAAGATGGATTCTATCATTTATCTATTTTATACTGTTCTGCTCCTATTGTACATATTTTGTTTGTTTTCCGCTATAGACATTTATGTATAGTTGAACTATATTTGCACTAAGTATGATCCTGTATACTGTGTAACTCTGATGATTTCGTTTATCCAGTGTAATATTTGTACATTATCTGGTGTATTTATTTATTTCTGTTCTGCTGTTATATGTTTATGTGTTATATTCCAAAGATTACCCTTAACACCATCAGTACGGGTTTTGGGGTCGTCTTAGTGGTAATGCGCAGACCCAAACCCTGCGAGTAATAAATAAGCATGCACCGCAATAGAGGACCACCACAGAGTACCCTACCACGCCTCTCAGAAGCCGCATGCTTCCTTCCGGTCCCGCAGAGCCAGCAAGCATAATATCAGCAGAGTAATCAGATGGACGTGCTCCTCTTGTGCCTCAAGACACCTCGATGATATGCCCTGTTGGATTCTTCACCTTCAAACGTTCAGACTGATCCAAGCGCATCACACCGTCGTGTAATTAGATCTTTTAATCATGCACTTGTCTTATCTTATCAGATTTCCAATTAACTTGGTTGTTCACATTCCCTCTTATATTCAAGTTGTCAGGTTTTCCCCAAGCCACGTGTAGCTTTAAGGAATGAACCTCTCTCGCTTATTAATTCAGTGATATAACTTAGCCTATTTAAGTTTATTAATAAGTCTACAACATGTTATTCATTAGATTGTAATTAACGATAGTAATCTATAATCTCTTTATATTACTACCATGTATTTCATTGTCTGATTTCATAGTTACAATAACATGTTCTACTTAATGTATAATTAAGTATATTTTATCTCAATCCACATGTTTTCTGTTAATATATCAGTTATTATATGATTGAATATAACTTATTTCATTCTATAAGTTTACTTCATCCTTTCTTATTTAATCATAATTTCATCTTATATTGTCGCTACAACTTGTTGATGTTTACTTATTAACTTAGTTCTCTTAACTAAGGTTTATTAATAAGTTTCCTTTTCGTTTATTATAACTTATGTTATAATTTCCACTTGTCCCTTGGACAAGCTTACCTATTATATAACATTTTCATTAATGTAATCAATTATAATAGGTTATTATCATTCTCGATACATTCCAATTCTTATAGTGTTGTAACATCCATTCATTACAATTAATGTCATTTATTCATTTCCCGCTATACACATATATTTATATATCTGTTTATGTACCATGCCTCTCACATTAAGTTGACTACTTGTGGATACTGGATTTGCCAGGCGGTTCCGGGAAGGTTTCTACCACAAGTTGAACTTAACCTTGTGTGTTAGTACCATTATGTGTATGCTTATGCACCAAATCCCTCACATTACATTAACTACTTGTGTATGCTGGATTCACTGGGCGGTTCCGAGCAGGCTTCTACCACAAGTTGAATTTAACCTCGTGTCTCACTGCAGTTACGATTTCTTAATTACTGTAAATTTTCCGTCCAATTTAGGCATATCTATTCTTCCAAATTTTAGTGTAACCTTTTTTACAACCTTTTGTAAGCAAATGTTCAGGTTTATTATAAATTCCATAATTACAACATTTACAATAATTTCCCATTCAGACGAATGTTTAAATGGAAACAAGCTTATATGACATAAATGTCCTCAACATATTTGAACCCAATTATAATAATTATTCGCAATTTCATTATAACTTGATTTACAACATCCAATTAATAGGTTCTTAGAATGGTTCTATATACAGTAGTAGTCTTTTTAACATGTCCTAAACAGTACTTCTAATACAAATTTTCCACAAATACCAACAGTTTAGCAGATTAATTATAACGACGAATACAAACGATAAATATACCATTATTTAAAATGGTATAATTTAGATCCACTCACCTAATATCTTTTCAATCCATGAATCTGATCCAAATTTATGATTCCGTGTCATCCCTAACTGAATCTATTATCAAAAATATCCACGGATTCACAAATCTGTTGCTAAAGAAGAGGGAAGAGGAAGAGAAACGCAAATAAACTTGATTCAAAGAAATACCTCACCCCGATCAAAATTCTGAACACCTATTTGTAAACATATATACATTCTTTTCCTCCAAATATTGAATCGGAATTTCCTAAGACTAGTTATTCTATACTCTAAATAGATTTGAGGAAGATGAAGAATGGCAGGGCCTAGGCAGCACCTTAGAAAATATGAGATTAGGCTAGATCCTGCTAGTCTATTTATAGGTGTACATGAAAATCTAAACCGTCAAATTTAATCCCTTAAAATATGAACCGCACACATAACCGAAAAGAGCATCACACAGCAGGTTTGGACCAGCCCTAGGTCGATCCAGCCTCCTTGGGTCGACCCATAGGTCGACCAAGCACAACTAGGGTCGACCCATATGGGTCCCAGCGTGACACATTTGATGTACTTTGAGCTTTTGTTTAAACGTTTGATTATTTTTCCCATTCCTTCTTCTTTTATTTATCTTATGCCTATTATAAATCATAATTACGTTTGAATTTCAAATTTATGCATTTACATGTGCATACAATCTTTCAAATTTCTTACCTGTTAATAGCCACTTAATTAATGCAATCAACAAAGCTATCAATTAGCTGTTTCATTCCATTTAATACACTCTTATTTCAAAGGCAGTTAATTTCTTTGTTTATTTTCCATTTATTATGCATAAATTATATTCTTCCCTTAACTTGCATGTTTTGTCTCAATAGTTGAATTCGTGTGTGTATATATACGCGCAACTTTTATTTCATTTTCAAAATTCAAACGACACTATGCCGTCATTAAATTCTTACCTATTTTCATTGATTGCGGGTTTATTTTGGATTTCTTTTTCATATGAATATATTTATGCACACACACATGCATATATTTTCATATGCATATATACATATGTTTTTATACTCACTTTTATGTATAATTTTCCTTATATGTGCATTTATACATATTTTCGTCTTAGAACATGTATTATTTTAGTCGTTCTTCTAAAATATGGCGCCAGTGGAAATCAAACTTGCGCCCCTCTCTTGGAAGTCACATGTTCTTACCAACTGGACTACTTAGGTTTTTATTAGCAAGAATAAAAACAATGGTGGCGATTGTTCTTTTCTTATACCTTCTTTTCATGTTTATTGTAATATTTCATTTAATGGTATCTTTCTAATCTTAAATCAATTTTCTACAATACATAGGTCCAAATTGATCAGAAAATTACCGCTAACGCAATGATGCTAATTCCGTGACCAAATTCGGAAAGCTCTTAAAATTTTATTTTATTATTTAATTAAAAAAGCAGGGTGTTACATTCTCCCACCCTTAGGAAATTTTGTTCCCCAAATTTGGTAAGGGTAAAATTAAGTAATTTCTCGCATAATTCATAACCATCATGTGTACATCCAATTTTGCAACCATTTGTGCACTTGTGCTAAGTGTAATTCAAAATAATAATACATGAATGAAATGAATGCCTGAGATGTACTTCCTATATGAATGCAATTCTTGAAAATCTTTTTGAAAACATGATGTACACATCATACATATACTGGCAATTTATGTATGAACGCAATATTTTGAAAATCAAAATACTTTTTATCCAAATTTTCCTACACTCTTACTAAGCAAGAGTGTAGTTCATCAAATTTTTGCATTCCATACCTTACTAGGCGACTTGAATTTTTGAATTTCAGAAAAATCTAATTTTCTGAATTCGGTTTCTTATGTTACAAAAAGGTAGAAAATGGAAAACTTGAAATCTTTTTTTTTTTCTTTTATGTAACTTTTAGCTATACTCGGAATTTACGCTACTGTTATATAAAAATTCCCTATCTTCTTATCCAAGCATAGTTCACATAAGAAAGTTTCCTCTGTTTTAATTTTTTTTCCAACTTACTTAGGAAAAACTCATTTTTATTTGCATTTCTCATAATTTTCCATTTTTCTTGACTGTCTTGTTTGTTACTTTACTGGATTTGTTATCTTCATTTTAGTTATGTCATTACTCTTTTCTTAGTTTTTTAACTAAATCCACAGATCTAAGTTTAGTTTTCAAATAAGCCTTCTAGTTATTTAACTAAAACAGGAAAACAAGCACTCTACACAACTACTATCAAGGGCTAAGTATCCTAGGTCCATGTTCGCTCTGACAAAGAAAAGTCCAAACCAAAGGGTTTAAAAATTTTTACTTACCCTTAAACCATCCAGTAGTCAACACTACTCCTAGCTGTGTGTACTAACAATTTTTTGCAAGCAACAATCTAGGCTCTATAATGCTTACGCATTCCAAAGAACTTACTGATCGTCGCAAATCTATGAATTAGAAAAGCGCGACATTTGTAATAAATTCTGCAAGCATACAGGTGTGTAGCATACAGGTCGAACACAGGGAGGTGTAATTAAAAATTATTATCTATTTATTCTTGGGCGAGTTAGACGAATTCTGAAGATGTTTTTAACGCTAATGATTTTACTGTTGATCTGAATCTAATCAGATCAACACCAAAATTGAACAACTGAAACTGAAAGACAATTAACTAGAAAGAAAACAACAATTAACAACTACAACAACAGAAATTAAACTTAGAATTGTCGTTGAATCTAATCGAACGACTAATTCTAATTTGCAAATAGAAATAACAGTAACACTTCGTGTTCTATCAAATCTAATTGAATAGAAGCACGAATTGTTAGAAAAGAGCAATAAAACTAAATTGAAGAAAACTTTGTTTTGAATAAAAGAGAGTACAGAAGAATGAATGATTTTTACAATGGTTACAACACATATTTATAGATGAGAATGGGAAAACCATAATTAGGTCTATGAATAAATGGGCCTCCTCATTCATGAATATCTCTTGCCTTCCTTAACCAAGCTTGTTTGGAGAAAATCTGGACATATATGGTGAATATCTTCCAAATCCCTCATATGTGGCTAATTGATCGGTGCATGTAATTGATTCTTCCAAACAAGGATACTTATTAGAATCCCAAGGCAGCAAAGGATAAAATCTTCAAATTGATCTTCTTCTTGGCAATAATTCAATCAAATATTTTTAATTGGCAGTTGAAAAATAAATGATTTGAATTGATTTCCATGATAGGAATATGGCAATTTCTGAAATATATATTAGTGCATATACATACACACACATGAATATGTATATATATAATATAACACTAAAATTCTTCAAAGCAAAGGGGGTAGTGTGAATATTCTGTTCTTCGGCAAAAAGAGAGCTTGACGGGGTTCGAACTCAGGTCTCTCAGCACCAATTTCTATGCCTTTACCAGTGAGCTACTACTTCTTTTGCAATTGAAATGAATTTGATGTGAGGAAGTAGCTCTTTCTTGTAGTTGGCCTTTGATTTGAATTGAAGGAGGCAACGCCTGAAATCTGTAAAAACACATAAAAAATACCCAAAGTATCATTTATTTATTTACAAAAGATAAAGCATAAGAGTCACAAAATAAACACTTTTCAATGTCAATCAAATACCCCCACACTTATCTTTTACTCGTCCTCGAGTAAAACAAAATATGAAAAACTAAACTAGATAGGTCACACTTTCGTAGGAAACACGATTGCATTGAGCGTATGCAACAAGCCGTTAAACCTCTAGGTGTCCCTAGTAGGACGAGTGGTGTCTCGTGAGGGTTTTCAGCGGATACTACCCACAAAATCCAAATGTAGTATGCTATGATTCTAATGAAACTACATGAATGCAATGGACATATGCAAATAAAACAAAAAATGAAAACACGACTTGTTTCAGGAAAGTGGTACAACAAATTAAGTTAATAATTTCTAATCAGTTGATTTTATTTTAGATACCTCGACTTGTCACCAATTTTCAATATAAATCAAGTTTTCAAATGTTAAATTCCAGTTTGGCCAGTTAGTTCGGTCGATGACATAGTGCAGCCATGAAATAAATTCTTAGTTTGCTTGGCACAGTTTGCAAAGTGGTATTCTAATTTTCTCATGTATGGCTAGTCAAATCAATAAGGTCAAGAAGTGTTTGGGTATCATCGCTTATTCTTTATTCTATAAAATTTTAAGATTTATGATTAAGTACATACACCTAACTTAGAATACCAAGGTTTACCACCCATGCACTGCCTCGCGGACTAACGGAGAGTAGGTAAGGAGCTTGGCGGATTGTGCAGGCCGACTTTGACTTTGTCAACAACGTGTCGGTAATCTTTAGGTGTCCAATCTCATAAAATGAGACCAAGATATTCCGACTTTGACTTTGTCAACAACGTGTCGGATAGAGCTTGGCGGGTTTGCACACCAATGCTCGATATACTAGCAATGTTGGATACCCTTGGAATACTATTATTATTATTATCGAAAATATAAGCACAAAAGAGAGTTACGCAAATTCAACTTAACACAACTTAGTTTTAAAGATTTGAAAAGCCAATATAAGTATTTTAAGTCCTCCACTTATTTAAACAAAGTCTACAATATAGAATAGATTTCATGGTCATCACCTAAGAATCTCACTATGTACCGGTTACACTATTATCCCTCAAAATTAAACTTTTCATTATATTTCAAATTCGAACTTGGCTGAGAGAGAAAAATACTATCAACTGGCTAAAAATTGTAAACTTATTTTGCTGTATCAATTGAAAATGAGTCGTATTTCAAAAAAAAAAATTTATGGTATGTTACTACAATCTAAAATGTATGATGGTCCTACTTAAATAAAAAGAAATAAAAAACAAAGAAAAATGAAAATGGATGAAATGCAGACTCCCCCCACACTTGATTGAGACAGTGTCCCAACTGTCTAAGGCAGAAAAACAAAAATAAAATAAAAAAAATGAAAAAGAAAAATAAAAGAAAAAGAACGTGTACCACCTGATTTCATGGTGGATGATCATGCAGATCGATAGAGTCATCTTCGTCATATTGCTCGAATTCCAAAAATGGTTTCAGTCGCTGACCGTTTACTTTGAAGACTTTTCCATCCCTAGGATTTTCAATTTCAACTGCTCCATGAGGGTATACTGTTTTCACGACATAAGGTCCAGTCCATCGAGATCTGAGTTTTCCTGGAAACAAGTGAAGTCTAGAGTCGTATAAAAGAACTTTTTGACCTACGGTGTATTCCTTACGAAGTATGTTTTTGTCGTGTTGGGCTTTGGTTCTTTCTTTGTAGATTTTCGCATTTTCATACGCCTCATTTCTTAATTCCTCTAATTCCGAAATTTGTAACTTCCTATGTGAGCCGGCTTTTTCTAAGTCAAAGTTCAAAAATTTTATGGCCCAAAGAGCACGATGCTCTAATTCAAGAGGTAAGTGACAGGCCTTTCCAAAGACTAATCGGTATGGTGACATCCCTAGATTGGTTTTATAAGCAGTGCGGAAAGCCCAAAGTGCATCAATCAGTTTTACGTACCAATCTTTTCTATTGGAATTCACGGTTTTCTCAAGAATTTGCTTGATTTGTCTATTGGAGACTTCTACTTGCCCACTAGTTTGTGGGTGGTAGGGGGTCGACAGCTTGTGTGTGACTGAGTGTTTCTTGAGCAAGGACTCAAAAGCACGATTACAGAAGTGAGTGCCATTATCGCTAATGATAGCTCGAGGTGTGCCAAAGCGTGAAAAGATGTTTTCTTTGAGGAATTTGACAACAACCTTGTTGTCGTTGGTTTTGGTCGGAATGGCTTAACCCATTTTGACACATAATCTACCGCAAGCAAGATGTAAAGATTCCCAAATGAATTGGGGAATGGTCCCATGAAATCGATGCCCCAAACATCGAATAACTCAATCACTAAAATGGGGTTGAGAGGCATCATGTTTCGCTTAGAGATTCGACCCGTTCTTTGAAATCGCTCATATTTAGAGCAAAATTCGAAAGCGTCACGGAAGAGTGTGGGCCAATAAAAACCGCTTTGCAAAACTTTTGCAGCAGTTTTTCTTGCTCCAAAATGACCGCCACAAGCATGGTCATGTGAGAAAGAGAGAATACTTTGGTGTTCATGATCAGGCACACACCTTCGAATGATTTGGTCTGGACAGTATTTGAAAAGATATGGGTCGTCCCAATAGAAGTTTCGAACTTTCGAGAGAAATTTTTGTTTATCTTGTTTCGACCATTCAGCGGGCATTTGTTGTGTGATAAGATAATTCACAATGTCAGCGTACCAGGGGGTGTTAGAGATAGAAAGGAGTTGTTCATCAGGAAAATAATCATCGATTTGGGTGTCGTTATCATTTTCGTGCATAATTCGAGAGATATGATCAGCTACGACATTTTCAGAACCCTTTTTATCTCGTATTTCTATATCGAATTCTTGAAGAAGAAGGATCCAACGAATCAAGTGGGCCTTGGCATCCTTTTTAGAAAGCAGATATCGTAGGGCAGCATGGTCAGTGTAAACTATGACTTTGGATCCTATGAGATATGGTCTGAATTTCTCAAGAGCGAAGACAACTGCCAAAAATTCCTTTTCAGTAGTTGAGTAATTCAGTTGGGCCTTGTTTAAGGTTTTGCTAGCGTAGAAAATGACTCGAGGGAGTTTATCAATTCGCTGACCCAAGATGGCTCCAATTGCAAAGTCAGAAGCGTCGCACATAAGTTCGAAGGGCTGAGTCCAATCAGGAGGTTGAATGATGGGAGTTGTGGTCAAGATTGACTTAAGAGTTTCAAAAGATGTTTTGCAATCATGGGAAAATTCAAACTTTACGTCTTTGGCAAGTAAATTTGAGAGAGGTTTTGAAATTTTCGAGAAATCCTTAATGAATCTTCTATAGAATCCCGCATGGCCAAGAAATGAACGAACATCTTTGACAGACTTAGGAGGAGGTAAATTAGCAATCAAATCGATTTTGGATTTATCGACTTCTAGGCCATCTTTGGAGACGACATGACCTAGAACTATCCCCCTTTTTACCATAAAGTGACATTTTTCCCAATTAAGCACAAGTGATTTCTCCTTACAACGCTTAAGGACGAGTTCTAAATGAGCGAGACAATGGGAAAAAGATGATCCATATATTGAAAAATCGTCCATGAATATTTCCAAGAATTCTTCCACCATATCAGAGAAAATACTCAGCATACACCTTTGGAAAGTCGCGGGGGCATTACAAAGACCAAAAGGCATGCGACGATAAGCAAAGGTTCCAAAGGGACAAGTAAAGGTGGTCTTATGTTGATCTTCTAAAGCAACAGGAATTTGGTTATAGCTAGAGTATCCATCGAGAAAACAATAGTACTCATGTCCCGCTAAGCGTTCGAGCATTTGGTCAATAAAGGGCAAGGGGAAATGGTCTTTTCGTGTGGCTGAGTTAAGCTTTCGATAGTCGATGCACACACGCCATTCGGTTTTGATTTTTGTTGGGACGAGTTCATTACTGTCGTTTTTGATCACTGTGACTCCCGACTTCTTTGGTACAACTTGTACCGGACTCACCCAAGTACTATCAGAGATGGGATAAATGATGTTATTGTCTAGACATTTGATTATCTCCTCCTTGACCACTTCTCTCATGTTCGGGTTTAATCGCCTTTGAACCTCACGGGTGGGTTTAGCCTCATCAACTAAATGTATGCGATGTTCCACAATTGATGGGCTAATTCCTTTTATATCGCTAATTTCCCACCCCAAGGCGTCTTTATTTTCCAGCAAAACTTCTAAGAGTTTTTCTTCTTGGTCCTCGGTAAGATCGGAGGCCAAGATTACGGGAAAAGTTTTTGAAGGGTCTAGGTAGACATACTTAAGGTCTGGTGGTAAGGGTTTGAGGTCTAACTTAGGAAGTTCTTGTGTATCAACATTGGTCAACATTCCTTGGTTAGATTCAGGTAACGAAGTGTCGGAGTCAAGAATTTTGTTTAGTTCAGAAATGTATTCGAGTTCATCGAAATCAAAGTCGAAATGGTCAAGACACATTTTCAAGGCTTCAGAAGTATCACTAGAGGTTTCATCAACTGTGGTTTGAATCATGTCAATTTCATCGATCTCAAAATCTCTAGGTTGTTTGTTGAGATTAAAGATGTTTAGCTCAATGGTTAGGTGCCCGAAGGAAAGTCGAAGCTGACCATTCCTACAATTAATGACAGCATTAGAGGTTGCTAAGAAAGGGCGTCCTAAGATCAATGGTATTTGAACTTTGGGATTCGAGACAGGCTCTGTTTCTAGAACTATAAAATCGACGGGGAAGTAAAACTGTTCGATCTGTATCAAGACGTCTTTGATAATTCCCAATGGCTTTTTGACAAATCGATCGGCTAGTTGAAGTGTGATGTTTGTTGGTTTAATCTCCCCTAGTCCAAGTTGACGATAGACAGTATAAGGAAGAAGATTGACACTGGCACCAAGGTCAAGTAGAGCACGAGAGATATGGGTGTTTCCTATTTTACAATCAATCGTAGGGCAGCCAGGGTCTTTATACTTGACTGGGGCATGATTCGAAAGAACAGAGCTTGTATTTGCAGTTAGAAAGGCGGTTTTTGGGACATTGGTCGCACGTTTTTGTGTGCACAATTCCTTAAGACATTTAGCATATTGAGGAATATGTTCAATGGTGTCTAAAAGAGGAATGTTCAGACGGACTTGTTTGAAAATTTCCAGAATTTTATCGAAATTTGCCGCTTTCTTCTTATTATTGAGTCTATGAGGAAAAGGAGCTACTGGTTCTTTGACTCTGTGATGAGTTTCATCATTCGAAGAAGAAGGTTTACTCAAGGGAAGAGAAGGTGGTAAGGTTGTAGAAGATGGAATGTTGGTATTGCCAACATCAATTTTCGAAGGTGGGTCGGGTTTGCCGACACTGGGAGAAGAACTGTTGGGATTGCCAACATTTAAGGGAACTTGAGGTTTAGAAGAATTGGCATTCGAAGCCAATGGGTGATCATCAAGATTAGGGATTAGGGTCGAGTTAGAAGGTTCGTCAGGGTCGCCCATGTTATTACCAATCCTCTTTCCAGATCGAAGGGTTGTAATAGCGTTGACTGGGTTATGGTTTTCGTCCTCACAAGAATTTACAGCACGAGAGTTATATTTTGGATTCACCTCAGGTTGACTCGGCAACTTTCCCTTCTCATGAGTTTTCATAAATTCCTTCATCATATTAAACATTTGGTCCATTTTAGCGTCTTGCGAGTTTATTTTAGCTTCGTAAGAGTTCATCTGTTTTTCTAGACGCCCAATATCTTGTGATGGTTGAGAAGATTGAGATGATTGGTTTGATGATTGAAAATTGGGGTGCCTATAAGGTTGTTTGGATTGAGGTGTAGCTTGAAAGGTTTGAGAATTGGGGGTGGACCTTGGTAATTCAGATTGGGAATAAAGGGTTGCACGTGAGATGGGTTAGCCGAATTATTGGGGTTCGACCAGGAAATATTTGGGTGGTTCCTCCGACCAGGGTTGTACGTGGATGAGTAAGGATTATTTTGAGCTATGGCATTGGCTTGGTCTTGAGAGTAATAGTGGGGTAACCCTTCTCCGGTTTGAGGAGTTTGATTTTCTAAGGGAATTTGACTTGGGTCCACGACATGCACTCCTCTAGTAGAAGTACGAATGGGAACACGAATCGATTCCCACTGCATGTCCTTTTCAGAATAATCTTCTAAAAACCGCCAAGCTTCATCGGCTGTTTTAGACATAAAGTCTCCTCCACACATTGATTCTAGTTGAGTTCTAGTCTGATAGTTTAGCCCTTCATATGCAATTTGACATAAGTGATCTTTCAGAATTCCATGATGAGGACAACTATATAATAGCTGGTTGAATCTCTCAAAGTATTTTGAAAAAGTTTCCCCCTCATTTTGACAAAATTGATTTATCTCGGTTCGGATTTTTAGAGTTTTATGGAAAGGGAAAAATTTTTTCAAGAATGCAGTGACAAATTCATCCCAACTTCTTATGGAATGTCGTGGAAGATAGCCATCTTTTAGCGCTTTCAAGTAGTGCAAATGGAATTAGCCTTAGCTTGATCGATTCGTTAGATAGTTGTTGCATTTTTGTTGTGGAAGCATACAGTTCAAATTCACTCAGAAATTCATAAGCATTTTCAGACCCAGTAAATTTTGGCACCCCTTGGATAAAAGAATGTTTTAGCTCAAAATTGTTTCCTTCAGCTGGTGGGAACACAATGACAGATGGTTGAACGGTCCTAGTAGGATAACATCGATCACGAAGAGACACGGGTCTATCCATTTGGATATTGAGGTTTTGAAAATTTTGATTTATTTGGTTTTGATCCCCAAAGTTTGGAAGGTTTTGATTCACTCGATTTTGATCCAATTCGGTTGGAAAATTTTGGTTGATTCGAGAACCCCTAGGAGAATTTTGTTGGCTGACACTTTTTTCACTCATTGTTGTTAAATGCAAGCACAGAAATTAGCTACAATGAAATTTTCTGTCCTTATTGGCTCCTAACCCAAAATTATAAAGTGACACGTTTGATTACTTAGATCAAAAGATTTCTCAGCCAGTTAACGGACAGGAGTTATCGGTGCACCAGGAATCACCCTAGCAATGCAGCCGAAGGTTTAAGTACCTTCAGAGTAACAACCGATATAATATTTACGAATCACCGTAATATTTATAAACGGTTATTTCTCTGCCGTAGTCTAGACACCAAGAAATAATTCGTTCCAACGAATCAACTATCACAATATAATTAAGCCCTAGATGAGCCCGTGACTCCCTTAAGTCCAATGTCTAACCGTTATTATTAGTCAGATTCTACGATGAAATGCAATTTGTGGGCCAAGGAAAGGGTGATGAAATCCCTCACCTTATGTGAATTGGGGTATTGCCCTTAACAGAATGAATAAAAAAAATATGCAGAGATAATAGCAATCACACAAAATAATTGCAGAAATTAAAAATTGTACATTCAAAGCCGCTGCTCCTGCAGAAATTTTTTTTACAACAATTGTCTATATATTTTTTTTCTTTTTGCAGCAGAGCACCTGTAGAGTTCAGAAAATTTTACAGTGGGGTATAGCTGTCCGTCCAGAAAAATTGAATGGTGTTGTTTGCTTTGCTCGACTCCTGAATTATTGTTTTGTCACTTGACTGTATTCTTGCACTCGGTTCTTGTTTCTTCTGACTTAAGGGGTTTTTTTTTCAGACAAGAAAATAAAAAAAATAAAAAAAAAACCTAAAAAAAAAAACAAAGCCTGTTACTGAAAAAAAAAAACAATTGGTTCAATGCTCAAGGACAAGTAACCGGGGCCGCACTTAAACCAAATTTCGCAATCAAACTTAGACACAAATCGATGACCCAAACAGCTTAACAAAATTATTTAGCACCCCTCACACAAATTTAAAAACTCAGATAGACCCCTCAAAATTTCCTTTTGCCAAATCGTTTGTTTTTCCCAGAGTAACTATACTCTGCAATAAAAGGAAATGGCAAGCCCTTGACTTATCACGCCCAAACCAAAATTCGGATAACACCAAACCGAAAAGAGTACGCTCCTTTGCTTCAGAAAAGCAGTGCCGAATCTTTTTTTTTTAATTGATGCGACTTTGAATGGATTCAGGTGCGATTTGATCTGATGCTGATGTGGTGGGGTATTGAATTTGGGTTCTGATTATGGGTTTGGGATTATGGCGGTTTTTTTTTTTTTTTTTTTTTTTTTTTGAGTTGCCGATTTAGTAGGCTGGTGGAAGGTTGAAGCGTTGATGATGAAGGGGGTTTACAGCGTTGGGAGAGGATGTTGCTTGAGGTGTTTGATGTGGGTACACGCACTGGCTGAAAAGTTGGAGCCAAATTTGTGTGCGTGAATTGGCTTTGATTGGAGCCAAATTTCCGTGTTTTTGTTGGGGATTTTTGGACTGTGATTTGGGTTTGCAGTGACGGCTGAGATGGAAGTGGATTGTGGTTGTGAAGTGCTGTTGATTTGGGTGTGGTGCGGTATGAAGATGATGGGGGTAATGGAGAGCAGCGATGTTCGACGGTTGTGGATGTCTGTGAAGTTAAGAGGTATTATTTTCGCAGAAGGGGTTCGGGAACTATTGTTTGGTGATGCAAACGTGGGGTGTAGGTGAGGAAGGGATTGTGGTAGTGAATTTTGGAAGTGTCAAAGTGGATGTTTAAGGATGGTTTGGATCTGGGGTATTCGGTTACAGAAGAGCGGATGATTTGGGAAAGGGCAAGGAGAGTGATTATCGATTAAAAGTGGGTCCGTTATGGTGTGGTGAAGATGAAGTTGCGAGAGATTGAAGAAAGTGATGGAGTGGATTTTTAGGTGGTGGAATTTATCACGTATTATGGTAAGAGGGGGATTTGCGAACTGGTGAAGGAAGGAATTTGCAGTGGGTATCGGTTGGATTTGGTCGAGGTATGAACGTGGTATAGAATGGTAAAAAAGGAAGAGACGGCAAGACAGAAATCAGAAGAAGAAGAGAAAGAAGTTGCAATTTTTTTTTTATTTTTTAAAAGAAGTTGGTGTAAAGGAAGGAATAAAAAAAATGTAAAAAGATTCTTTTTTTTTCTTTTTGTCGGAGACTTGTATAGAAAGAAAAGAAGGAAATCTGTGAAATGGCAGAGAAGAAAGTAAGGTGTGTATATAAATAGAAAGAGGGATTTTTTTTTTTGTTTTAACTGTTGAAAAGAGAGAAGGAAAGAAATGTATAGAAAACAGGAATGAAATAAACGGAAGAAATCAGAAAATTTGAATTTTTTTTTTTTTTTTAAAAAAAGAAGAAGTCAATCTAATGAAAAGAGGAAAGAAAGTGCAAAGAAAAGAAACTGAATAAAAAAAATATGGCAAGTTCTTTTTTTTTCTCTTGATTGGTGGATGATTGTTCCAATGAAATTGATATATCAAATCACAAACAAGATTTTTTTTTATATGCACGAAAATTAAAGGAAAAATAAATAAATAAAATAAAACTAACATGAATCAGAAATTAAATAAATAACAAAATCTAATCGTTACCTCCCCGGCAACGGCGCCAAAAACTTGATCGTCGCTAATCTATGAATTAGAAAAGTGCGACATTTGTAATAAATTCTGCAAGCATACAGGTGTGTAGCATACAAGTCGAACACAGGGAGGTGTAATTAAAAATTATTATCTATTTATTCTTGGGCGAGTTAGACGAATTCTGAAGATGTTTTTAACGCTAATGATTTTACTGTTGATCTGAATCTAATCAGATCAACACCAAAATTTAACAACTGAAACTGAAAGATAATTAACTAGAAAGAAAACAACAATTAACAGCTACAACAACAGAAATTAAACTTAGAATTGTCGTTGAATCTAATCGAACGACTAATTCTAATTTGCAAATAGAAATAACAGTAACACTTCGTGTTCTATCAAATCTAATTGAATAGAAGCACGAATAGTTAGAAAAGAGCAATAAAACTAAATTGAAGAAAACTTTGTTTAGAATAAAAGAGAGTACAGAAGAATGAATGTTTTTACAATGGTTACAACACATATTTATAGATGAGAATGGGATAACCATAATTAGGTCTATGAATAAATGGGCCTCCGCATTCATGAATATCTCTTGCCTTCCTTAACCAAGCTTGTTTAGAGAAAATCTGGACATATATGGTGAATATCTTCCAAATCCCTCATATGTGGCTAATTGATCGGTGCATGTAATTGATTCTTCCAAACAAGGATACTTATTAGAATCCCAAGGCAGCAAAGGATAAAATCTTCAAATTGATCTTCTTCTTGGCAATAATTCAATCAAATATTTTTAATTGGCAGTTGACAAATAAATGATTTGAATTGATTTCCATGATAGGAATATGGCAATTTCTGAAATATATATTAGTGCATATACATACATACACATGAATATGTATATATATAATATAACACTAAAATTCTTCAAAGCAAAGGGGGTAGTGTGAATATTCTGTTCTTCGGCAAAAAGAGAGCTTGACGGGGTTCGAACTCAGGTCTCTCAGCACCAATTCCTATACCTTTACCAGTGAGCTGCTACTTCTTTTGCAATTGAAATGAATTTGATGTGAGGAAGTAGCTCTTTCTTGTAGTTGGCCTTTGATTTGAATTGAAGGAGGCAACGCTTGAAATCTGTAAAAACACATAAAAAATACCCAAAGTATCATTTATTTATTTACAAAAGATAAAGCATAAGAGTCATAAAATAAACACTTTTCAATGTCAATCACTTACCTTTATTCCAAAAGAGTCCTTGCTATTTGCTTCATTGAATTAAAATATTTCCCGCCTTTCCTGGGTGCTAATCCTTTTCCTACTCTATGATTTAAAAAAACATGGTTTAGTTTTCTCCTTTCATTTTTATTCCAAAAACTAAAAGTGTCAAAGCTTTTTTTCTCCATATTAAAACTTTTCTTTGCCAAACCATAAAAATATATGTCATCCAAAAAAATTCAAATCATTTTTTTTTTCAAATCACATAAACAAGAGTAGACAAGGACAACTACTTCTCTATCAGTTTCTCTACCGTTAATGGGCATAATGTCAGTTCAATTACTTACAACTAGGTGCAAACATCTACTCTATTCTAAATTACTTACAACTAGGTGCAAACATCTACTTTTCCAAATATATTACTTACATACTTTTTTTTCAAACATCAAGAATACCTTTTTTGTTTCATAAATTTTTTCTAGATAATTGAGCTAGTACATACTTTAGAATTGTAACTTTTAACGTCAAAACTTGAAAACACCATAAACTACTACCCAAAAGCCTTTAAAATTTCAAGTTCTCAAAAGTTAACAATGGGGCTAGACTCAAAGTGGGCTTCCAACTTACCTAGACTCTCCTAGACATTCCTACAAAGTCATTCCTCTCAATATATATATATATATATATATATATATATATATATATTATATTCCTAATCCATTTTCCTTTTTTCCAATTTATATCGCTCTACTGCCAAACCCACTAATCTGAAATACTAACATTTCATACACTGACATATAGGATATATCTTCTCTAATACAAATAATATTATACACTTTTCACCTAAATCACGTAAGGGTCTCAAATTTCCATAATCATTCTTTAGTGTACGTAACTGACATCCCCACCTTTTTCCATATTTTGCTCTTCTTATCTAGTGGGTTCCCTTTATGGAGCTAGGTGTATATATATATATATATATATAATATTTATATTCTTAAAAATACAAATATGTTCACTCACTATCTATACAGGAATCCTAATCCTAAGCTCTAATACCAGATGTAACAAACCGAATTTTGACAGATCGAATTTTTTCAAAAAATTCCAATCTACTAAAACCCAAGTTAGCTTGTCTGGTGTCCTGTAGAAAAGACAGAGATAGAAAATATATCAGAGCTTAGAAAACATCTCATAGCGGAATGGATATAATATAATATAACTAAATATAGCCTTACCATAGTAATAATACTACCTAACCAGTATCCAAAACTATCGTATCTCTACCATATACCTAACCAGCGAGTGTGTTATGAGGAGGGGGTCAGAACACAATTTCAGATGACTAGACTAAATTAGACAATCTGAAATAAACCTACATATACCGTTTAGTTATGTTGCTTATTTAACAGGTTGTTTGGGTTAATAACACTCAAGGCTTATACGTAGTAACCCCCAATATTAAGGTACCTCCCATGGTACCCTTCTCAAACTGTCTACACTGTCATGCCACGGAAGCGTATGCATCTTTCATCCTATGCCAGAGCGACATACGAAACTACATATCCAAACTACTCGGCTAAGCTCGGTATTAAGACGAAGTAAATAACTAAACGTCTACGATGCACCACCCTGAGCAGTCATGCATGTATCTAGACCCTCCCACGTGTATAGTGTCTAGTGTACCTCGAGTCCCGTAATCGGCTGCATCTGAATGCACGGAACTCGGTCGAGAGCCTTTTTCCATATCTATATAGGTCTGTTGTAACACCCCGTAATTTTAAAGGATGTTATATCAATAAACTAAAGAATACTTAATTAAATATTGGTAACTAAGTAAAATGGACTATATCATTGCATTCGCCTCAAAATTTGGTTTGAGATAGTCTCCGAGTTTGCGTAAAACGAACATTATATGAAGAAGATATTAAGGTTTGAAGTTTGTATACGTATAAGAGAATTATATATAAATAAACCAGTCCAGAATATTAAAAATAAATCAAAAATTCAGAGAGCGGGAAGACACAGTAAATCGACCCGTTGGGGGTCGACCCTAGGGTCGACAACTACAAGGGGGTGTCGACTAGGGCCGACTCTGAGGTCAACTCCACCCAGATCTGGGGCAGATCCCTCCCCTGCACTTGGACGTGTTTCTGAACGAGATTTGTTGGCTTGAGGCTATATATAAGACCTCATTTATATTGTTTTATTCATAAAAAAATGAGATGCTGCCCCAACACAGATTGAATTAGCCTATTCTTCTGCAACAACGGCTTATGCGTATTCAAGAATCTTTGCTTCAACCTCAACATTTATTTCTCTATTCTTTAGATCCAGTCTTTGTGAGTTTATGTTGCTTTTAGACATAAAAATTTATAAGCAATCCTGACATGTTTATAAGTTTGGATCTAAACTTATGCATGTTAATAACCTGAATCATAACTAAATAGATCTGCCTTTACTTTTACACCTGATATATTGTTCAGTCCTTACATGCCTATCTCTTTTACGCCAATTTCTTTCATCATACGCCTATTCAGTTATTATGCCTATTTCTATCACCATATGCCTATTCTGTTAGTATGCATATTTCTGCCATCATATGCACGTTTTGTTATTATGCCTATTTCTGTTCACTTCTCTCCCTCCTTCCCTTTTTAATTTTATAGCTAGGCTACCATCGAGCCTAGGCCTATCGCTGAAATATGCGAACGAACGAAATTGGGAATGGTTAGGAATGATAAATTGGGGGCATAACCAATATCGTGATCTAAGACTTTAATTTGGGGGCATATTGTACATGATGATTTATAACTTGTGGGTAGGGGCATGAAAAACCTATGATGAATATGAACAATTATTTAAGAATGAATATGCCTAATTTTACAGTAAATAAAACAGTAACCGTACTTAGACACAAGGTTAGATTTCACTTGTGGTAGAAGTCTTCCCAGAACCGCCTGGCAAATCAAGCATCCATGAGTGCTTAATTTAATGTGAGGGGTCCAGTACGTAAGTGTACACGTAACGGTGCTATGACACGAGGTTTACCCCAGCTTGTGGTAGAAGTCTGCCCCGAATCACCCGGCATATCCAGCATCCACAAGTGGTCGACTTAATGTGAGAGGTTTGGGGTATTAGCATACATGAACGGGAAAGGATAATAACCTGTTAACCTGTGATACTTAACCTATTTAAATCTGTGTGGGTTATATGACCCTGTCAAATTGTGTAAGGGTTAAGTAAACTTGTTTGATTCGATAGGGGATTAAGTAAATTTGTTAAATCTATAGGGGGTTATACGAACCCAACAAACTTAACCTCTTTAATATGTTGGGGTTATGTGGGCTTGTAAATCTGTTGGGCATAACCTATCAAAATCCTTGTAGTAGGGATGCAAGTCTTGAGGGTAGCTTGTACCATCTGTTGTGTGGGACCCGTATAAGTCAGTAACCCATACTGGTAACCAAAGGAGGACCCAAAATTAGGTAGGGGTCATTGCGCGCTTACTGAGCTGATTATAAGAGATCCATATGGGTGCAGGTGTCTGATGGCATGTTCGGACGGAACCATGTGCTTTAATGGATCCTCTTTCCTGGGAAAATAAGACGTTATAGCACCAGTAGATATGGTTGTGCCTATCGGGGAAAGGGGTTGCCACTTTAGGAAGTGATACATCCTACTGTTGGGCCAACACAGGGTATCTACGGGATAGGGAGTCGATCGATCAGGGTAGTAATTAGGGTATATCTAGTCCTGCCTGTTTAGGTGCCCTTTATTATCGTTTAGAGTAACACCCGTTGTTTCTATTGGGCTCCCTGTTATTATCGTTTGGGGGTAAAACCTATCACTAGAAATACACAAAAGTCTACCATTCTGTTTCTGATGGGATCATTTTGTTTCTGTTATACTAGTATTGGTACAGACAAAAGTATTTGCGAAACGTAATCTATTTTGTTCTGTTTATTCTGCTTATCCTGCTCCGTTTATTATACCGGTCTTATGATACTATTATCTCCCTCATCTAGTTTTTATTCCTGTGATGATGCTTTTACTTATTTATATGCTAGAAGTAACAAGACTCACCATACTTTATGTATGACCCATTTTGTTTCCTTTTCTCTTTCTTCCTTTCCCTAGGCTCTCAAGGTGGGAATACTCAGGCTTGATTAGGATTCTCTCTTCTGTTTTCCCTTGGAGCTACATAGATGTACCGCTTTGATTACCTGTCTATCTTGCTATGGCTATTTTTGGGGACTATGATTTTATATTAATGTACTCTAATGATTTAGTACAAGGCAGATAGTTTAATTTGATGTAATGGGTTATTTGTATTTCAGGCTTATGTTGTAACTGGATTTTGGACCATGATTATTTTTGTTTGAAGAATAAAGTTTTAAATTCCACTGTTATATTTTATCTGTTTATGATGTTTCTGTTCTTGTTTACCTATAACGCTTCACATAACTTAATGCATTCTATTAAAGAGTGACATTAATGGACGTAGGGTGTCACATTTGGTATTGGAACTGAAGGTTACAAGATCAGATAAAAGATTTTGAAAATTGTTTTCAAAAGGTTTTGAAAGAAAGCATTTTCAGAAGAAAAGTCTATTTTGAAAAACATATTTCCCAAAGCCATATGAAATATCTTTCGATTCTCTGTTTGAATCAAACTTTTCCTTTTCTTTTCAGCATGTCTGGGGAACCGAATATTCTCGAGGGCATTCATATACCGGCTTGGTTTCCTAGATATGTCAAGGTTACGGCACTAGCCGGAGGCCAAGCAAACACCCCTTCCCCAGCTCCAGCCGTTGTCTCTCCTCCTCCACGAGCAGGTAATTTCTCCAAGATATGCAAGGATTTATGTGCGCTGGGAGGAATGCCTTTCCGAGGAACTGAAACTTTTGTAGAAGAAAGAAATTGGCTTAAAAGACTGAGGATTTGTTTTGGGATTTTGGAGGTTGACGGTCGTAGGAAGATTCAATTGGCCGTTTGGTAGCTAAAAGATGAGGCTTCGTTCTGGTGGGATGTGATGCAAACAGGGTATCCAGTTGAGACTTGGGATGATTTTTAACAGAGATTCGAGATGAAGTTTCTTTCTCAGGCAGAAGAGAGTATGCAAATGGAAAGGTTTCTAGCACTTAAGCCAGGAGGCATGTCTGTCAAAGAGTATGTCAATAAGTTCAATCAATTGGCGAGGTTTGGTTTGGAGCTAGTGAATAACCTGCACAAGAAAGCTTTGAGGTTTGCAAGAGGGTTAAATAAAACCCTCCATGGGTCGGGTATGCCTCATATCCCGATGGGAAACTTTTGAGATACTCGTTGATATGGCATTGATGCACGAAGAAGACAAAGGCAAAAAGAAAGAGGCTTAGATTAATGAGACACAAAACAAGAAAGTGGGTCCAAGAAAGAACAACAACAGCAAAAGAAGGGCGGAAAGCACGACAAAGCCCGAGATAAGAGGAAATGTCATAGTTGTGGACGCGCGAGTCATTTGAGCAAAGAGTGCAGAAAAAGGAAGAATGCTTGTTTGCACTGTGGTGAGGTCGGACACTATACTAGGGAGTGCCTGAAGAAGCAAGGACAAGGCCAAATGGCAGGGGCTTTTGGAAGGCAGGTGCATGCTCTTATGTCCAGTGTACCTAACATAGGGAGGAAATTTTCTGTTAAAGGTTTGATTTCTCTTTCTGATTATCCTGTTAGAACTCATTTTGATTCTGGCGCTTCGCAATCTTTTATATCTGATTCTGCGGTTGAGTCTCTACACCTTAGTACTAGTATGGTTTTGGATCCCATTGTTGTCTCAAACAAAATTGGGGGCACGACTTATCTGTCTATGATTTACGGGGTTTGAGGATATCTGTATTGGGCATCGAGTTAGAGTGCGACGCATATGTACTTAGTTTCATGGGCTATGGTTTGATATTAGGGATGGATTGGCTAGCCATGTATGGTGCCATTCTGGACTATGGGAGGAGGGTCGTTATGCTTTTGACTTGCTGTGGGAGGACTCACGATATTTCTTGTGACCTTATGGGGTCTGTCATACTTAGTTTCCTAGAATCGCTTGATGCATCCATCGATGATTTACGGTCTGTACCAGTAGTCTGTGAGTATCCTAATATTTTTGAGGAGGTTTAGTGATTGTCTACAAGGCGCAAGATTTATTTTCGGATATACTTGGTGGACAATGCAAAGCTAGTTACATTGCTTGTGCGCCATATGGCTTCGAGTGAAAGGAGTGAGCTCAACAAGCAAGTAAGGAGCTACTTGAGAAAGGGTTTATTAGGCGAAGCATATCGGAATGGGGTTCTCCTGTCGTTTTCATGACTAAGGCATGTGGCTCGTTTTGTTTATGTGTAGATTACAGGGAGTTAAATAAGCTCACTAAGAAAAATAGGCACTGACTTCCGAGGATAGATGATCTGTTTGTCCAGCTTGTTGGTGCATCTGTTTTCTCCTAGTTAGACTTGGCCATGAGGTTTCATCAGTTGAGGGTAGTCGAAGACAGTATAGAAAAGACTGCTTTTAGAACTCCAGATGGTTTATTTGAGTGGCTTGTCATGCCTTTTGGGCTGACGAATGCACCCGCCTATTTTGTGGATCTAATGAGTAGGGTGTTTCGGGAGTTTCTAAATAAGTTTGTTGTGGTCTTTGTGGATGCCATTCTGATTTTCTCAAAGAATGAAGAAGAGTATGCCCTACATTTAAGGGTGGTTTTGAAGACTCTCCGACCGCATTAGCTAAAGGAAAAATTCTCCAAATGACATTTTTGGAGAAAGGAAGTGAGATTTCTAGGGCTTGTGGTCTCTAAGGATGGGATAGCAGTTGATCCCGCGAAAGTAGTTGCAGTTCAAGATTGAAAAATTCCAAAGAATGCAACAGAGGTAAGGAGTTTTCTTGGTTTAATGGGCTATTATAGGAAGTTCATTAAGGACTTTGCGAAGATATCAGCCCCACTCACCAGATTGACAAAGAATATCTGACCTTTTCTTCGGATGTTGACTGTGAGGATGCTTTTCAATGATCGAAGAGGAATCTGATAACAGCCCCAGTCTTGACTTTGCCTGATCGGAGCAAGTGTTCACAGTATTCACTGATGCATGAGGTGTGGGGCTTGGTGCTATTTTGTTGCAAAAGGGAAGGGTAGTATGTTATGGTGGTAAACGGTTGAGAGTTCATGAGAAGAACTACCCTACCCATGACTTAGAGTTGACTGCTATAGTATTCGCCCTTAAGACTTGGTGCCATTATCTACTTGGAGAGAAGTTCGAGTTGTATACCAATCATAAATCTGTCAAATATTTGTTCTCGCAGAAGGATCTCAATTTGAGACCACAGAGATGGATGATGTTCCTAGCGTCCTATGATTTTGAGATTTCTCATATCCCTGGCAAGGGTAATGTGGTGGCGGACGCACTGAGTAGGCAGAGGATGACTTTGAGTCCACTATTCGTAGAGAGGCGGAGCTTGGAGTATATATCAACCTTTGATTTTAGGCCATCTATGGATCTTATAGCTGGTTTATTGGCTTCCTTGGAAGTGCAACCTACTCTTATGGATCAGATAGGAACTTCACAGCGAGAGGACCCACAGATAGCAGACATCTTGGGTAGGCTCAGCAGAGGGGAAACTTCTAGTCACCTCAGTAGATATTCCACGGATAATAGATGGTGGTTGCGATGAGATGGAAGGCTTTGTGTTCCCCGAGTTAGGAGTCTGTTGAAGACAGTCTTTGAGGAAGCCCGTCATTCTAGGATGACTATCCATCTAGGTGGTGATAAGATGTATAGAGGTATGAATAGGGTTTTCTTTTGGGCTGGGATAAAGAAAGACGTAACAGAGTTTGTTTCTCGATGTTTGATTTGCCAGCAACTCAAAGCTGAGCAGAGGAAGCCTGGTGGATTACTTCATCCTTTGGAGGTCCCACAATGGAAGTGGGAGAGCGTCTCTATGGATCTCATTTATGGTTTTCCTAAATCGAGGAAAGGCAACACCTGTATTTAGGTTATAGTCGACAGGCTTACTAAGAGCGCTCATTTCATTCCTGTTAATAGTAAGAGAATGACAACATGGTTGGCAGCAGTTTATCTTCGTGAGATAGTCCGTCTACATGGAGTACCTTCGAGTATAGTGAGTGATCATGACCCCATATTCACTAGTGAGTTTTTGGAGTAGCTTATAGGAGGCATTAGGAGCACTGTTGTGTCTGATCACCTCTTATCACCCTCAGATCGATGGGCAGATGAAAAGGGTGAATAGAGTTCTTGAGGATCTTTTAAGACCATGTATCCTAAACTTCGGAGGGCCTTGGGAAGAGAATATTCCATTGGTGGAGTTTACCTACAATAATATTTATTAGGTTAATATTGGCATGGCACCCTTCGAGGCATTGTATAGACGACCCTGTAGATCACCGACTTTTTGGTGGGAATCTACAGATAGACTTCTACTTGGACCTGAGATGACTAGGGAGACTTAAGAGAAGATCGACCTTATTCGCTGACGCATGAAGATGGCTCAAGACAGGCAGAAGTCCTATGTAGATAAGAGAAGGACTGATATTGAGTTTGAGGCGGGATACATGGTTTTCATCAAGGTATCACCTTTGAGGAATGTAGTACGCTTTGGATTAGTAGGGAAATTAGCACCTTGGTTTGTAGGACCATTTCCCATAACAGAGAGGATTGGTCAAATGGTCTACATAGTAAAGCTACCAAAGAGACTGGTGAGTGTTCATGATATTTTCGACGTTTCTCATTTGTGGAAGTGTCTTCACGATACAATAGAAGTAGTTGAGCCGAGTATGCTTAAGGAAGTAGAGGTGGAACGGGAGGCGACAGTTAAACGAGTTCCTACCCATATTCTGGGATCAGAGTTTAAGAAGCTACGCAACTGAGAGGTCAAGTTGATGAAAGTTCAATGAGGAGAAGACCGTGAAGATGCAACTTGGGAGACCGAAGGCAAGATTCGTGTTCAATATCCTTTTCTTTTCAAGTGTAAGTTCTTAACTTCTTTTTTCAAGCTTTTATTCGTACCTGCTTTTGTCATTAAGCATATCCTATCGATCGAATCTTCGACCTTTAGGTAAGGAACCAATATATGTAAACATGTGTGAGACATGACATGTTTGATGGATTCAAGTGGATGCATGTGTTTGCTAGTGATTGCTTGTGGATGCATATACACACACACTAGGCACTAAATTGGCTCAATCATTCTTATACTGCATTTGGATGCATGTGCATATCTTTCTTTTTATGGATGGAAATGGGTGTATCATCACATGGATGTTGCATTTGATGGATGACTGTGCACACATACAACATTTACATGATATACTAGGACTATTTGCATACATGTTAGATTCATGGCACTGACTTACATTGCATTAAGGAGGTCGACTGAATCAGTAGGCCGCTTGATTTTTCGCATTAGTGTAAGGACGTATACACGCACTATTGCATATGTTCATATAAGAGTTAGAAATATTTTAAGGACAATGGATGCCTGTGGTTGGTGGATGAGTAGATGGATAATGGATGTTAGGATATACATTCTCTAAACTTAGAGATTTCGGGGACGAAATCCTTTAAGTAAGGGAGAATGTAACACCCCGTAATTTTAAAGGACGTTATATCAATTAATTAAAGAATACTTATAAATATTGGGTATTAAGTAAAACATACTGTACCGTTGCATTCGTCTTGGAATTCTACTTAAGATAGACTCCGAGTTTGCATATAACGGACATCGTACGTAGAAGATATTAAGGTTTGAAGTTTGTATACGTATAAGAGAATTATATATAAACAAACCAGTCCAAAATATTCAAAATAAATCGAAAAATCGGAGAGCGAGAAGATGCGCGAAATCGACCCGTTGGGGGTTGAGCCATGCCCCATAGGGGTCAATCGTAGGGTCGACCCATACAAGGGGGTGTCGACCTTAGGGTCGACCCTAGGGTCAACCCCACCCAGATCCGAGGCAGACCCCTACCCAGCACTTGGACGTATTTTTGAACCAGATTCATTGACTTGAGAATATATATATATATATATAGGACCTCATTTCTATTGTTTTATTCATGAAAACAATGGAGACAAAGAGAAGCTGCCCCAACTCAGATTGAATTAGCCTATTCTTCTATAACAACGGCTTATGCATATTCAGGAATCTATGCTTCAACATTAACATTCATTTCTTTGTTCTTTTGATCCAGTATCTATGAGTTTATGCTGCTTTTAGTTATAAACATTTAATAAGTAATCCTGACATGTTTATAAGTTTGTATCTAAACCTATGCCTGTTAATAACCTGAATCATAACTAAATAGATCTACCATTACTTGTACACCTGATGTACTGTTTAGTCCTTACATGCCAATCTCTATTATGCCTATTTCTGTCATCATTTGCCTATTCTGTTATTATGTCTATTTTTGTCACCATATGCCTACTATGTTAGTATGCCTATTTCTGTCATTATATGTCTGTTTTGTTATTATGCCTATTTCTGTTCTCTTCTCTCCCTCCTTCCTTTTTTAATTTTATAGCCAGGCTACCTTCGAACCTAGGCCTATCGTTGAAATATGTGAACGAACGAAATTGGGAATGGTTGGGAACGATAAATTGGGGACATAACATATACCATGATCTAAGGCTTTAATTTGGGGCATATCGTACATGATGATTTATAACTTGAGGGTAGGGGCACGAAAAACCTATGATAAATATGAACAATTATTTAAGAATGAATATGCCTAAATTTACAGTAAATAAAAACTGTAACTGCACTTAGGCATGAGGTTATATTACACTTGTGGTAGAAGTCTTCCCGGAAACTCCCGGCAAATCCAGCATCCACAAGTGGTTAATTTAATGTGAGGGGTCTAATACGTAAATGTACAGCAACGGTGCTAAGACACAAGGTTTAGTCCAACTTGTGGTAAGTCTGCCTGGAACCTCCCGGCATATCCAGCATCCACAAGTGGTCGAGTTAATGTGAGAAGTTTGGTGCATTAACGTACATGAACGGGAAATGATAATAATCTGTTAACCTATGATACTTGGCCAATTTAAATCTGTGGGGTTATATGAACCTGTCAAATTGTGTAAGGTTTAAGTAAACTTGTTTGATTCGATGGGGGGTTAAGTAAATCTGTTAAATCTATAGAGGGTTATACGAACCCAGCAAACTTAACCTGTTTTATATGTTGGGGTTATGCGGGCTTGTAAATCTGTTAGGCATAACCTGTCAAAATCCTAGTAGTAGGGATGCAAGCTAAGAGGTTAGCTTGTATCATATGGTGTGTGGGACTCGTATCAATCAATAACCCATACTGATAACCAAAGAGGGACCCCGAACTATGTAGGGGTCAGGGCGCGCTTGCTAAGCTTATTATAGGAGGTCCATATGGGTAGAAGTGTCTGATGGTGTGTTCTGACGGACTAATGTGCATGAATGGATCCGCTTGCCTGGGAAAATAAGACGCTATAGAACCAGTAGATATGGTTGTGCCTATCGGGGAAAGGGTTGCCACTTTAGGAAGTGATACATCCTACTTTTGGGTCAGCACAGGGTATCCACGGGATAGCGAGATGATCGTTTATGGTAGGAATTAGGGTACATCTAGACCTGCCTGTTTAGGAGCCTGTTATTACCGTTTGTGGTTAACACCCGTTAATTCTATTGGGCTGCCTGTTATTATCGTTTGGGGGTAAAACCCGTCGCTAGAAGTACACCTAAGTCTACCATTCTGTTTCTGTTATACTTGTATTCGTGTAGAGAAAAGTATTTGGGAAGTGTAATCTATTCTATTCTGTTTATTCTGCTTTTCCTGCTCAGTCTGTTATACCAGTCTTATGATACTGTTATCTCTCTCATCCAATTTATATGCCTATCGTGACGCTTTTACTTATTTATATGCTAAAAGTAACTGGACTCGCTAGACTTTATGTCTTTTGTTTCCTTTTCTCTTTCTTCCTTTCCCCCCAGGTTTTCAAGGTGGGAATACTCAGGATTGATTAGGATTCTCTCTTTTGTTTCCACTTGGAGCTTCTTAGATGTACCGCTTTGATTACCTGTCTACCTTGCTATGGCTATTTTTGGGGACTATGATTTTATATTATTGTACTATGATGATTTTAGTACAAGGCAGATATTTTAATTTGATGTAATGGGTCTTTTGTATTTCAAACTTGTGTTGTAACTGGATTTTGGACCATGATGTTTTCTGTTTGAAAAATAAAGTTTTAAATTCCACTGTTATTTTATATCTGTCTTGTGATGTTTCTGTTCTTGTTTACCTTTGACGCTTCACGGAACTTAATGCATTCTATTAAAGAGTGACATTAACGGACGTGGCATGTCACATCTTCTAATAAGGCTTAAGTACATATATTTAACTATGGTCTGCATTTCTACGGTGTCTATGGTCCCACCTCGACCCTCTCTCAACTAGTAAAGACTATAAGAGATAAGCGACATGCCCCTACAAAACAATCTAAACACCCAGTTGGTGTGTCTCTCAACCACCGTGCCTCAATGGTGAAAGGTTGGTTGTGTCTTGGTTTTAACTCTAGTCTTTTCGCATCCCACCGACTGCCGAAGATGGATACCCAAAAATCTACTATCTTGTATTGGTCCTGACCCAGCCTCCTGCCGAGGCGATCGCCAAATCACCCTAGTGTCGTACCTCCACGGCCTTCTAATTGCAAAGCTACTTTTGTAGTCAAGGTATACTACCCGGGTGTAACATGTAGACCCAACCCCTACGAGTACAGCCTGAGCATGCACCAAAACAGAGGACAACTACGGAGTATCGTACCATGTCCCTCAGAAGTCGATTGCTTCCTTCTAGTCCTGCAGAGCTAGCAAGTAGAATATCAATAGAGTAATCAGATGGACATGCTCCTCTTGTGCCTCCAAACACCTTGATGATCCACCCTATTGGGTTCTTCACCTTCAAACGTGCAGACTAGTCCAAGCGCATCACACCGTCGTGTTATTAGATCTTTTAATCATGCACTTGTCTTATCTTATCAGATTTCCAATTAACTTGATTGTTCACATTCTCTTCTACATTCAAGTTATCAGGTTATCTCTGAGCCCCTTATATCTCTAGGGAGTGCTCTCTTATTAATTCAGTGATATAATTTAGGCCATTTAAATTCATTAATAAGCCTACAACATGTTATTCCCTAGATTGTAATTAACGACGGTAATCTACAATCTCTTTATATTATTACCATGTAGTTCATTGTCCGATTTCATAGTTACAATAAAATGTTCTATTTAATATATAATTAAGTATATTTTATCTCAATCCACGTGTTTTCTGTTAACATGTCACTTATTATATATGATTAAATATAACTTATTTCATTCCATAGGTTTACTTCATCCTTTCTTATTTAATCATAATTTCATCTTACACTGTCGCTACAACTTGTTGTTGTTTACTTATTAACTTAGTTCTCTTAACTAAGGTTTATTAATAAGTTTCCTTTTCGTTTATTATAACTTATGTTATAATTTCCACTTGTCCCTTGGACAAGCCTACCTATTATATAATATTTTCGTTAATGTAATTAATTATAATAGGTTATTACCATTCCCCGTTCATTCCAATCCTTATACTGTTGTAACATCCATTCATTACAATTAATTCCATTTATTTATTTCCTGCTATACACATATGTTATATATATATATATGTTTATGCAATATACCTGTCACATTAAGTCGACTACTTGTGATGCTAGATTTACCGGGCGGTTCTGGGTAGGCTTCTACCATAAGTTGAACTTAACCTCGTGTCTTAGTACCATTATGTGTATGTTTGTGCACTAGTCACGTCACATTAAATTAACCACTTGTGGATGCTGGATTTGTTGGGCGTTTCCGGGCAGACTTCTACCATAAGTTGAATTTAACCTCGTGTCTTAGTGCAGTTATAATTTCTTAATTACTGTAAATTTTCCACCCAATTTAGGCATATCTATTCTTCCAAATTTAATTGTGATCCTGTTTACAACCTTTTTGTATAATAATGCACTTACGTAAATGTTCAGATTTATCATAAATTCCATAATTACAACATTTACAACAATTTGCCATTCAGATGGATGTTTAAATGGAAACGGGCTTATATGACTTAAATGTCTTTAACATATTAAATCCCAATTATCACAATTACTTGTAATTTCATTATGATTTTATTTACAACATCCAATTAATGGGTTCTTAGGGTGGTTCTATATACAACAGTATCTTTTTAACATGCCCTAAACAGTTCTAATACACAATTTTCCGCAAATATAAACTGTTTAGCAGATTAATTATGACGGGGAATACAAACGATATATATATATATATACCATTTATCAAAATGGTATAATTTAGATCCACTCTCCCAATAGCTTTCCAATCCATGAATATAATCCAAATTTGTTGTTCCATGGCATCCCTAACTGAATCTATTATTAAAAATATCCACGGATTCACAAATCTGTTGCTAAAGAAGAGGGAAAAGGAAGAGAAACTTGAATAAACCAGAATCAAAGACTTAGCTCACCCCAATTAGATTCTGAACACCTATTTGGAGAAATATTTTATTTTCCTCCAAATCTTGAATCTGAATATCCTAAGACTAATTATTCTATATTCTGAAGAGATCAGAGGAAGAAGAATAAAGGCAGAGTCTCAGAAAATATGAGATTTAGGCTAGGTCCTACCAGTCTATTTATAAGTGTACAAGAAAATCTGAACCATCAAATTTAAGCCCTTAAAATATGAACTGCACACATAAGCAAAAAGAGCATCACACAACAGATATGGACCCGCCCTGGGTCGACCGAGCCTCCTTGGGTCGACCCATAGGCCGACCCAAGCACAACTGTAGTCGACCCATGTGGGTCCAGGCGCGACATGTTTGCTGTACTTTAGGTTTTTGTTTAAACATTTGATTATTTTTCCCGTTTCTTCTTCTTTGATTTATGTTATGCCTATTACAAATCAAGGTTACATTTGAATTTCAAATTTATGCATTTACATGTGCATACAATCTTTCAAATTTCTTGCCTGTTAATAGCTACTTAATTAATGCAATCAATAACGCTATCAATTAGTTGTTTCATTTCTTTTAATACACTCTTATTTCAAAGGCAGTTAATTTCTTTGTTTATTTTCCATTTATTATGCATAAATTATATTTTTCATTTAACTTGCACATTTTGTCTCAATATTTGAATTCGTGTGTGTGTATATATATACATGCAACTTCTATTTCATTTTCAAAATTCAAATGACGCTATGTCGTCATTAAATTCTTACCTATTTTCATTGATTATAGGTTTATTTTGAATTTCTTTTTCATACACATATATTTATGCATACACATATGCATGTATTTTCATATGCATGTATACCTATAGTTTTATACTCACTTTTATGTATAATTTTCCTTATATGTGCGTTTATACATATTTTTCTCTTAGAACATGCATTATTTTAGTCGTTCTTTTAAAATAAAAATACGGCTCCCGCGAGAATCGAACTTGCACCACTCTCTTGGAAGTCACATGTTCTTACCAACTGGACTACATAGGCTTTTGTTAACAACACGTAAACAATGGTGGTCACTTTCCTTTTCTTATACCTTCTTTTCATGTTTGTTGTAATATTTCTTCTAAAGTTATCTTTCTCATCTTAATTCCGTTTTTTGCAATTCATAGGTCTAAATTGATCGGAAAATTACCATAGATGCAATAACGTTAATTCTGTAACCAGGTTCTGAAAGCTCTTCAAATTGCGGGGTGTTACTCTCTCACACCCTTAGGAAATTTATTCCCCCAAATTTGGTAAGAGTAAAATTAAGCAATTCAATTGCATAATTCACAACCATCATGTGTACATCCAATTTTGGAACCATTTGTGCATTTGTGCAAAGTGTAATTCAACATAATAATACATAAAGGAAATGAATGCCTAAGCATTACCTCCTGTATGAATGCAAATTTATCTTGAAAATCTTTTTGAAAACATGATGCACACATCTAAATATACTGGCAATTTCTGTATGAATGCAATATTTTGAAAATTAATATACTTTTTCATCCTAATTTTCTCACACTCTTACTGAGCAAGAACGTAGTTCATCCAATTTTTGCATCTGAAACCCTACCAAGCAACTTTAATTTTTGAATTTCAGAAAAATATAAATTTCTAAATTTGATTTCTTATGCTACAAAAAGGTGGAAAATGGAAACTTGACAACTTCCATTTTTCTATTACGTATCTTTTCCATGTATACTTGGAATTTATGCTATAGTTATATGAAGATTCTCTATCTTCTTATCCAAGCACAGTTCACATAAAAAAATTCCTCTATTTTAATTTTTTTCCAACATACTTAGGAAAAACACATTTTTATTTGCATTTCTCATAATTTTCCATTTTGCTTAACTGTTATGCTTATTGCTTTACTGGATTTGTTGTCTTCATTTTAGTTATGTCATTACTCTTTTCTTAGCTTATTTAACTTAATCCACTAATCTAAGTTTAGTTTTCAAATAAGGCTTCTAATTATTTAACTAAAACAGGAAAACAAGCATTCAACACAACAACTACATATGCTAAGTATTTTAGGACCATCTCCCCTCCGAAAAAGAAAAGTCCAAACCAAAGGGTCTAAAAAATTTTTAATTACCCTTTTGCCATCTAGTAGTCACCACTAGTCCTTGCTATGTACTAATACTCTTTTCCAAGCAACAACCTAGGCTCTATAATGCTTATGTGTTACACGAGAACTTACCTTTATTACAAAACAGTCCTTGCTATTTACTTCATAGCCTCAAAATATTTCCCATTTTTCCTAGGTGTTAATCCTTTTCTTATTTCATGATTGAGAAAAACAAGATTTGTTTTTCTCATTTCATTTTTCTTCCGAAAATTAAATGTGCCAATTTTTTTCTCCATATTAAAAATTTTCTTTGCCAAACCATAAAATTGTATGTCATCGAAATAAATTCAAATCATTTTTTTCAAATCATAAAAACAATAGTAGACAAGGACAATTACTTCTCTATAAGTCTCACTACCGTCTAAGTTTATAATGTCAGTTCAATTACTTACAACTAGGTGCAAACATCTACTCTATTCTAAATTCTTACAACTTATTTTGTCCCCCCAATAGAATTTTATGTCAGAACAATTATCAAAAATTGTATTTTTTTATCAGAAATTTCACAAGAAATCACTATTTCCAAAATATACCCCATTTTACTTCAAAAATCAGTATGTACTTTTTCAAATATGTTACTTACATACTTTTTTTTCAAATATAAAAAATACCTCTTTTTGTTTCAAAAATTGTTTCTATGCAATTTAGCTAGTACATACTTCAAAACTGTAAATTTTAACATCAAAAACTGAAAAAAAAACTACTACCCAAAAGCCTTTAAAATTTCAAGTTCTCAAAAGTTAACAATGGGGCTAGACTCAAAGTGGGAATCCAACTTACCTAGACTCTCCTAGACATTACAACAAAGTCATTCCTCTCAAATATACATATTCCTAATCCATTTTCCTTTATTTTTCCAATTTATAAGGCCCTACTGCCAAACCCACTAACCTGAAATACTAACATTTCAGACGCTGATATATAGGATATATTTTATATAATACAATGAATATTGTACAATTTTCACCGAACAACCTAAGGGTCTCAAATTTCCATAATCATTCTTTTAGTGTACATAGCTGACATCCCACCTTTTTCCATATTTTTCTCTTCTTATCTACTGGGTTCTCTTCATGGATCTAGATGTATATATATAATATATTTATACTTTTAAAAATACAAATACGTGCACTCACTATCTATACTAGAATCCTGAACCTAAGCTTTGATACCAAACGTAACAACCCGAATTCCGATAGACCGATATTTTCTTTCTTTCAAAAATTCCAATCTACCGGAACCCGAGTTGGAGTGTCTAGTATCCTGCGGAGAATACAGAGATATAAAATATATCAGAATTTAGAAAAGATCCCACATTGGAATGGATAAAATGTAATATAACCAAATATAGCCTTAATTGTAATAATATTGCCTAACCAGTATCCAAAACTATCATATCTCTACCATATACCTAACCTGCGAGTGTGTTATGTGGAGATTTTCAGAACTCAAGTTCTGGTGACTGACTAAATTACACAATCTGAAATAACCCTGCATACATCGTTCAGTTATGTTGCTTATTTAATAGGTTGTTTGGGTTTATCGCACTTAAGGCTTTACACTCACGTTGTCCCATCTACCTCCAAGAAGATAAACCTAGTATATATATATAGCTACCCACAATATTAAAGTACCTCTCATGGTACCCTTCTCGCATGGTCAACACCGTCATGCCACCAAGCATATGCAACTCTCATCCTATGCCAGAGCGACGTATGAATCTCCATATCCAAACTACTCTTCCAAGCTCGGTCTTAAGACGAAGTAAATGCCCTAACATCTACGATGCACCACCCGGAGCAGTCATGCATGTATCTAGACTCTCACACGTACGGATTGTCTACTGTACCCGAGTCCCATAATAGGGCTGCATCTTAATGCACGGAACTCGGTCAGGAGCCTTTTTCCATATCTATATAGGTCTACTAATAAGGCCTAGAAACAAATATCTAACTATGGTTTGCATTTCTATGGTGGCTATGGTCCCATCTCGGCCCCACCCACAACTAGTAAAAACTACAAGAGCTAAGTGACGTGCCCCTAACAAACAATCTAAACATCCAGTTGGTGTGTTCCTCAATCACCATGCCTCGATAGTGAAAGATTGTTGGCGTCTTGGTTTTAGCTCTAGTCTTTTCACATCCCACTGACTACCGATGACGGATAAATGATAATCTATTATCATGTATTGGTCCTGACCCAGCCTCATGCCGAGGCGATCGCCGAATCACCCTAATGTCATACCGCCATAGCCTTCTGACTGCAAAGTTACTTTTGTAGTCAAGGTATACTCACCGGGTGGTAACGCACAGACTTAACCCCTGCTAGTACAGCTTGAGCATGCACCGCAACAGAGGACCACGATGGAGTACCATACCACATCTCTCGTAAGCCGAATGCTTCTTTCTAGTCCCATAGAGCCAACAAGCAGAATATCAGCAAAGTAATCAGATGGACATGCTCCTCTTGTGCCTCCAGACACCTCGATGATCTACATGTTGGGTTGTTTACCTTCAAACATGTAGACTAGTCCAAGTGCATCACACCATCGTGTTATTAGATCTTTTAATCATTCACTTGTCTTATCTTATCAGATTTCCAATTAACTTGATTGTTCACATTCTCTCTTATATTAAAGTTATTAGGTTTTCTCCGAGCCCGTTATATCTCTATGGAATGGACCCCTCCCGCTTATTAATTCAGTGATATAACTTAGCCCATTTAAGTTCATCAATAAGCAAATAACATGTTATTCCCTAAAGTGTAATTAACGACAATAATCTACAGTCTCTTTATATTATTACCATGTAGTTCATTGTCCAATTTCATAGTTACAATAACATGTTCTATTTACTATATAATTAAGTATATTTTATCTCAATCCACGTGTTTTCTGTCACCCAAAGTCGGTCCTAGTTAAAAATAAGTGAACCTCAGTATCACTGTTTCACACAAAATTTACTCCATGTGTGCGCCGATCTCTCACGAACCCTGCATCGAAGTCAAAACGACCTTTGTTCACCCGACTTTTGCAGGGCTGCAGCCCTAGACCAACGTGAGATAAAACTGGACCTCCAGGAAGCTATTCGAGCTAGATAAAAATAATATGAGGTGGAGATTCACGTCATCCGGAGACCAATGAATCAAACCATTTTTGATTTCGTGGTGTATAGGATTTTATAATTTGTTGGAAGATTTAATTAAAAACAACTTCTCTATTATATTTGAAGACATAGAAGGAAAGATGAATTAGGGATCACTGAAATGAATGGGAGGTATGGAAATAGTTTATATAGAATTTTTTTATCATTATTTTTATTTAAAATATTTTATTAATGATTTTACTAATGATATTTTATGAAGTGACTAACGATTTTTATTCATGTCTATCGCTAATTCTAAAAAACGTTCATGGATTCCTCACATACGTACTCCGTTCATGACAAAAATGGACGTCATAGTATAATTTAACGTTACAATCCTAATGAATCTTATTTCGTCAAACTCCGAGTCCGTTTTCTAAAACGGCGCTCATTCGAGTCCAAATGGTTGATTTATTTGCATTTATTTTTGCTACGCTCACAAAATAACCCCAATTAACGTGAAACTTGAAATCTAGCAATAATAAGCCATTATTGCCTCAATAAAATTTGTTTTGTCCAAAATGGAGGTTGTTTGAATAAAGTCCTTTTTTAAGGGTCCATATTAAATTAAAATAAATCAAATTTAAAAATACCTCAATATTAAAATATTATAATCGGACATACCTGAACAGAATTTCATATAGTTTCATAATAAAATACTCTGGACTGAGTTCCAAGCCAAATCGATAAAATAAAACAAAACCCTTTAATTTTATACAAATAAACGTTATAATTAATAAATGAATTCCATAACAACTATTTGAAAATTTGATTTGGACATAAAACAAAATTTACAACATGAAAACTTTATTTTTCTCTTCCATTAAAAAATATTATCCAATAGACTCATATGTTTCTTGTTTCAAAAAATCCGATTTATATTGGATTCTGTACAACCATTAAAGTTCAAAATGTTATATTACGAACTACTACACCGTTGAAGTTCATTTTATAATTAAATTATAAATTAAACGTTCAACCGTCGTTAAATAAATGAAATTGTTAATATAATTCAAAACCAAACACCATTAGATTCTTTTAAATTGTTATTTCGAAATTTGAATTATTATTTGTATTAAAAAAATATTCTAAATTATTAAATACAAGCTAATTAAATTCTAAAGAAACATTTAAAACCATTTTAAAATATTAAATAAAACACTTAAAAATTTGAGTTGTTACATATTTTCCATACCAAAACGTTCTATTAAATTATTAAAATATTTTTCTTGATTTATGAAAATACAATTTGAAAGTTGTTCAATTTGTAAACCTAAAAATTACGATAGTTCTACCATATGAGACATTCCAAATTCACTAGTCATAATATCTGAAAATTCCTTAAATAATTTTCCATTTCTCGAACCAAATATAATGTCGTCAACATAGATTTAAATTATTAGAATATCTTTATTTTCTCGTTTTATAAACAAAGTTTGATATACTTTTCCAAATTGAAATTCTGAAGTTAATAAATAATTTTTAAGACGTTCATACCATGCATGGGGTGCTTGTTTTAAACCATATAATGCCTTTTTCAATTTATAGACATGGTCAGGATACTTTTCGTGTGCAAATAATGGTGGTTGTTTAAGTTATACACCAACCATTTAAAAATGTACTTTTTACGTCCATTTGATATAGCTTAAAATTTTGATAACAAGCATAGGCTAACATGATACGTATGGCTTCTAATCTAGCGATAGAAGTAATTCACAGTCTATTTCTTCTTCTTGATTATAACCTTGTGCAACTAATATGGCTTTATTTCTAGTTATATTTCCTAATTCGTTTGCTTTATTTCTATAAACCCGTTTTGACCTAGATTTTTTGGTCATTTGAATTTGAATATTTAATATGTTTTAAATATTATATTGGAATATTAATAGATTTTAATATTGAATTCGTTTATTAAAACAAAGTTTGGACGTTAAATTTATATTTAATCATAATCGAGTTTGTAACATCGCAAGTTCGTAATTTTTCATTTAAACTTCAATTGAATATACAGGATCCGATATAAGTCGGATTTCTGTAAAACAAGAAACGTTTGAATCTTGTTGATTATAACTTTCATATGAAAGGGAAAAATCAGAATTTTAAACATATAAATTATTAGTTATGTCCAATTCAAATTTTAAAATAGTCGCTATGGTAATCGTTTATAAATGATAACATTTATTTAATAAATTTAAAAGGGATTTTAATATATGTTGGACGTCGTTAACTCGAAATTGATGATAATGAGTTGTATAATCCATATTTGTTTTATTTGAATTTATATATAATTTCATTTGGGATATTTACGATAATAATAATTTATTATTATTTAGTTGGATTATTTTAGAATTTACATATATATTTTATGGATATTATATAAGCCTATTGAATGGCAGTTTTGCAAACAGCCACGGTTTTCAATTAAATTAGTTTCATTGGATCCATAACATAAATTATTGTATAAAACCAAATTTCGTGATGTTCCGATGTCACATGTGACAACCGTAGCCTTAAGCGCCTTTGTTTTATTTAATCGTTTTGTCGATTTATATTGGAAATTAAGAATAACCGATTATTTAACGAACTTCGTTTCGGCAAATCTAATTTTATTAGATCTGTAATGATTTATAATTGTAGTGTTTCATATTTCAAATTATTTGGATTTATTTTGTGATCATAGGCAATTTAAACGCGTGATCTTTTCACATGTGGGTAAGGAAGGTATTTTTAAAACCCACCTCGGAATTTGATGAAACCTTTTCCATCGTGTCCGGAATATTATTTTATGCTAGGATTTCAATTTTCATTGAAAACAGAAGTCGTATGTAGGTGTTTTTACACGATACTTGTAACAACCCGTATTTCTAATAATCTGTTATAACATAAATTGAGGCAGAATTAAATTAAAAAAATGGGAATCAAGGGAAACGGGCTATGCCATTGCGTTCGTCTCGGAAAAATACGCGAAATAGAATCCGAGTTTTCGAAAATCGGAGTCCGTATGACCCAGTTAAGGCCCATTGAAATTTGCAGAAAATTTCTAAGTAAAAACAGATTTAAATTTTAAAATTAAAAACAGGGGTTAGGGCAAACTGGCGCAGGCGGGAAAATTCCCGCCAGGACCCGCATGTCGACAGGCCTGTCGACAGGGTCCCTATGGTGTCGACAGCCCTGTCGACAGCCCTGTCGACAGGGGGTAGCCAGGCAATGTTGCCTGGCGCACCATTTTGATTTGGGCTGGGTCTTGTGGCTTGGTTCTAGAGAATTCCGAGATCTGATGGGCCAAAACTAACCTAGGGTTAATCCTAGGGCTAAAAACACTCTAATCTTCTATAAATAAGCTCCTAATCCTACCCTAAACACTCATTATTCAATCTAGCAACTAAACTATGCCAAAATCCATCCTCTCATGGCCTCCACTCTCTTCATACAATTCCTAAACAAATCCCTAAGAGATTTCCATGCATACAAGGGTATTTAGGCTTGTATGATCCTCCTTAGTTTGCATTAAAGGCTTGTTTCTCTATTGGCATCATAAAGGAGGAGTCTTGATCAAGTTTGCTTGCATTTGGGGGTTTTAAATTAGTTGCATAAGGGATTTCTTACATTTGCTATACTCATTTGAGTCCGCATAAGCATTGTAAGCCCTCTTACCTTCATTTTAGAAACTCTAAAGTTAATATGTGATGAAAGTTGGGATTTTTGTATGTTTAATGAGTTGTGCATGCTTATGCGAGTTCACTATGCTATGATATGCATGTTTAATGAGTTATGCATGCTTATGTGAGTTCACTATGCTATGTTACACATGTTTGATGAAGTATGCATGTTTTGATTTGCAAGTTTAACAAGTTATGCATGTTTATGCAAGTTCACCAAGCCATGATTTGCAAGTTTATTTAGTTATGCATGTTAGGCAAGTTCACTATGACATGTTGTGCATATTTGACAAGTTATGCATGCTTATGCAAGTTCAAAATGACATGTTGTGCATATTTAACAAGTTATGCATGTTTATGCAAGTTCCCTATACCATGTTATGCAAGTCTAACATGTTATGCATGTTTATGATAATATGCAAGTTCACTATACCATGTTATGCAAGTCTAACATGTTATGCATGTTTATGATAATATGCAAGTTCACTATACCATGTTATGCAAGTCTAACATGTTATGCATGTTTATGTTAATATGCATGTTCACTATGCTAAGTTATGCAAGTCTAACATGTTATGCATGTTTATGTTAATATGCAAGTTCACTATGCTAAGTTATGCAAGTCTAACATGTTATGCATGTTTGTTGTGATATGCAAGTTCATCATGTATGATTATGCCAAGTTCCCTCTTCCTATCCTTTATGCGTTATTACGAATATGTAAGCGATAGAATGAC
Source organism: Allium sativum (assembly GCA_030737875.1). Lineage (NCBI taxonomy): Eukaryota > Viridiplantae > Streptophyta > Magnoliopsida > Asparagales > Amaryllidaceae > Allium > Allium sativum. The sequence goes on along the minus strand of JASFAX010001780.1, from coordinate 2,351 downwards.
GTTGGGGGGTTTGGGTAAACTTAAAATACATGAAAATATAAGATTGGGAATTTACCTATTAAGTTAGGTCTACCCCTTGGGAATTTACCTATTAAGTTAGGTCTACCCAAGTATTTGTTGACTTGTGATGATGTTTTGAAATAAAGTGGACATGACACTTAGAAAACATAAGTGTGGCCAACTCGTGGTTGGGTTGAGTTTGTAGCGTAATTCTACCCGGAACCGACCGGCTTAACTAGTGGCTACAAACAACAGGACCCAATGTGAGAAGTTGGTCATGTGGTGCCAAGACCCGAGGTTAGACCAAGTTGTGGTGTAAAGCTACCCGGACCCGCCCGGCCTAACTAGTAACCACAACAAGGTCTAATGTGAGAGGTTAAGGTGCATTAAATTAATTAATGCCTCATGATTAGGGTTAAGTCAGGGTCCACTAATACTTAACCAATTTGGGGATACGAGGGATTAGATGGGGTTAAGAAGTGGACTGTTGGTTACACTTAACTAATTTAATCCATGATTAGTGGAGGGTTAAACCACACTTAACCCTCTTAGAAAACCCTAGCAACGTGGTCTGTTCTAACAGTAATCCCAGTTTGGTATCATTCACAACCCTAGAAGCTAGGCTAGGGCGGGGCACGATTACTGGACGGATGTAAGCGACCAAAAGGCGAAGGCTGAGTGGTACAGCGGTGCGGGTCCAGGCGGGCTACGGACGTGCACGTAGTCCGGTGTTGGACAAACTCGAGGCATGGGTACCAGTAGGTTAGGGCTGTGCATTATTGCTTAAGTGTCTGGGGTTGACACCCGAGGGCTTGATACACCCAAAGGTGGACCCAGCACAGTCTAACTACAACCATATGTGGGCCGTATGGACACCAACACTTGACGTGTTAGGTTTATAGGGAGCCGATCGATTAGACCGTTGGGCTGGACCTTGTATTAAGGTCACCTCATGTTATTGGGCCAAAGTGGGCTGAGGGATCAATACCTGTTATGTTGGTTTGCTAGTACACCGTGGTGCAAAACTTAACCTTGTTTATGCGATGACACCTCTACCTATCTTGTAGTTAATTTATCATGCCAGTATGTTGTTATCTATGATCATCTCAGTTCCATCATGTTGTTAACTTTATTAGTTTATAGACTGATCGTAGCAGGGCTTACTCAGTCTTTTTGACTGACCCGTTTTCTTTCGCCTCTTTTCTTCCGTTCCCCCCCCCCCCCCAGGTTCTCAGGGAGGGAATACAGGAGCCTAGGTTGGATCTTAGCTATTTTCTTGGATAGCTCACGTATGCTTTGGACTTGAGCTCGCTATGGTTTTTTTTTCCACTTTGGGGATAGCTACTTTTATGTTTTCCTTTTTCAGTTTCAGATGATGTTATTTTATGTACTAGACTTGTTTATTTGGGAAATTGACATTATGATGTAGCAGACTTGTTTTTGAAATGGTTTAAAATCCTTCCGCTGTTGTATCTATCTACTTACTCTGTTTATTTACATATATATATGTCCTGCCTTGCTATATCATTATGCATGTTTACCTTGTTTTAAAAACGCCCCACCAAAGTCAGAGTCGCTTGAAAGAGCCACCCTGGCGGAGGTGGGGTGTTACATTTGGTATCAGAGCATATGGTTTACGAGAAGGGATAAAAAGGTTTTTAAAACTTTTGAAAAACTATTTTCAAAACCAAGTACAAAGTATTTTCCAAAGAAAAGTCTAGTTATTTTAAAGGCTATTCCCCAAAAGCCATTAGCACTATCCTTTGACCGCTCGTTTGAACTCTTTTCTTTTCGTTTCCAGCATGTCTGATAATCTCATCTTACCCGAAGGAGTAACAATACCCGATTGGTTTCGTCGGTATTTGGAAGTCACGGCACCGGTCCCGGGTACCTCTAATGTTGTTTTTCCAGTCGAGGCCGCTGTTCCTTCCCCTCCTCCCGTAGCTGATGTTCCTCTTCCCCCTCCGCCTCCACAAACGGATTTTGCGGAAACTTGTAAGAACTTTAAGATGATGGGTGGCAAGAATTTTAGTGGGACAGAGACTATTGTAGAGGCAAGGAATTGGTTGAAAGAGACCGAAGATCTTTTAGCCACCTTTGATATAGGTGACCGCAGGAAGGTTTTGTTAGCAGTATGGTTGCTAAAGGAAGAAGCTGCACGTTGGTGGGTAGTCACCACCGCTACTAGGCCAATTAAGACCTGGGATGATTTTAGGGGAAGGTTTGGACTAAGGTTCTTATCACCGAAGCAAGGGGACATGACTATTAGGGAATACATAGATAAGTTTAATCAACTGGCTCGGGTCGATTTAGACTTGGGTAATACAGCCCAGAAGAAGGCCCTACACTTT
>JASFAX010001779.1:0-48863 GCA_030737875.1 Allium sativum | reverse complement strand
CTTTTTGGGAGTATATCCTTGATCCCTGTTTTCTGTAGAGCTTACTTGTAGGCTATCTTTTGTGGACATCCTCTCGGTCCTATTTTCTGTTACAAACCCCATAAGGAGTTTGTCTTGTTTATCTTCTCGACCCTGTTTCAGGGAATCCTAGGTAGAACCCTATGGATGTAAACATGTATTTAAAACATGTTATGGTTGATATGGTTGCAAATGGTTGCAAGTGGTTGCTCGTGGATGCGCGAATTTACATTAGATATTAGCTCGACTCGGTCACATTTCATATTGCATATGCACGAGTATTTATACTTGTTTATGGATGAAATTGAATGTGTTATCATGCGGTTGCTGCATATGAATGAATGATTGTTCACGCATATGGTATCTATATGACTAGGACTATTTGCATACATGTTGGATTCATGGCACTTAACATATCTTGCATTAGAAAGATCATTCAGGCCTGATCATTAGCATTAGCTAAGGAACATGTACACACACGTTTTGCATATATTCATACAGCATTAGAAATCATCTAAGGACAATGGTTGCTTGTGGATGATGTTTTGAGTAGATGGATGATGGATGGTAGGATATGTTCTTCCTAACTTAGAGATTTCGGGGACGAAATCCTAAAAGGTGGGGAGAATGTAACAACCCGTATTTCAATAACATGTTAAAACGAGAATCAAGGCAGAATTTAATTTTAAATTCTGAATCAAGTAAAACGGGCTATGCCGTTGCGTTCGTCTCGGAAAAATACGCGAAATAGAGTCCGAGTTTTCGAAAATCGGAGTCCGTATGGCCCGGTTAAGGCCCAAAGAAGTTTTCGGGAAATTCGAATTTCGGAAACAGTTTTGGAAATCAGATCTGGGGCCAGGCGGGAAGTTTCCCGCCTAGGCCATGTCGACAAGGCTGTCGACAGGCCTGTCGACTTGGTCCCAGACCAAGTCGACAGCCCTGTCGACTTGCCTGTCGACAGGGGGTGGCCGGGGCAAGCTGCCTGGTGCACCTGCTTGTCTCACCTGGTCTTGTTCTGGGGCTGGTTCTGGAAGCTTCCGAGATCTGATGGTCCTAATCTATCCTAGGGTTAATCTAAGGGCCTAAAACTATCCTAATCTCTATAAAAACACCCCTAAGCCCCCTCTAAACCCTCATAACTCACCCTCTCCACGAAGTGCTGCCCAAATGCAAAGTGATCATGGCCTCCATCTCAAATCCCTAGAGCCTATGCACTCAAATCAAGTTCAAATCAAAAGGTGCAAGCTTGCTACACCAAATCAAGGCCAAATCAACATTGCTATGCGAGTTTCATGATGGTTCTTCATCAAAGGAGCCATCTTTCTTCGTCATGATGATGCATGATCCCTTTCCTAAGCCTTGCCTATGTAAGTTCTAGCTACTTTTGGATCAAAACGGTATTTTTAATGTTGACATGGGATAAAATGAGGCTAAACATGATTATGCGAACCTATATGAACCTTACCTTGCCTCTTGTGTTCATGCTTATGATTTTAGGCCATGTGAATGACTTAATCATGCCTCTCATGCTATGCATAACCTAGTTTAACTTGCAAGTTTGGATCTTTATGCATGAAATGCTAGCATGAACCTTTAGGAACCACTTTACTTGTGAAGCAATTGGCTAAGACAAGATTTTGGGGCTTATGCATGTTTATGAACCCAAACCCCTTATGCTAACATGCAAGTTTGTGGCCAAATCCTTTATGTGATTATGCATGCTCGTGGCCAATCCCCTCTTTTAAGTTGTGCATGTTTATGGCCAAACCCCTTTTGATAATATGCATGTTTGTGGCCAAATTACCTTATGACACTATGCATGTTTATGGCCAATCCCTTTATGATGATATGCATGTGGAAGCCAAGCCCTCTTTGGCATCATGCATGTTTTGAGACCAATATGTGACATAGTATCCTTACTATGTTGACTCGCTTTGCTTGCGTTGGGAAAACACGATTTTGGGTAGTTAGATAAACATGAACATGTCGCAAAATCTTAACTTGAATATGACATGTGTTTATACTTGAAAATATGACTTGAAAGATAACATGGAAGTTGGCATGTAAGTATGCATAAAAAAACATGAGCTTGGGAATTTACCTATTAAGTTAGGTCTACCCTTTGGGAATTTACCTATTAAGTTAGGTCTACCCAAATGCTTGAAAACTTGTAACATGTTTTGGAAACATGATGAACTTAGATAATATAAGTATGGCCAACTCGAGGTTGGGTTGAGTTTGCAACGTAAAACTACCCGGAACCGACCGGCCTAACTAGTAGTTGCAAACAATAGGACCCAATGTGAGAAGTTGGTCATGTCGCGCTTAAGACCCGAGGTTAGACTAGGTTGTGGTGTAAATCTACCCGGACCCGCCCGGCTTAACTAGTAACCACAACAAGGTCTAATGTGAGAGGTTGAGGGTGCATTAATTAAATTAATGCCACATAATAGGGTTAAGTTAATTTGATTAATGAGGCTTAACCAAATATGATATGGACAAATGGGTTAAGTAATTTGATTAGGCTAATGATACTTAACAAAACATGATAAGCTTGAGTAGGTTAAGTAACTTGATTTGCCTAATGACACTTGACCATTTTTATACGACTAGTGGACGGGATTAAGTTAACCAACACTTAATCAATCCAACACGATAACGTGATAAGGTTAAGTAAATTTTCTTAATGACACTTAACCGTATAATACAGTTAATGGATGGGGTTAAGATTAGGCTTAACTAATCTAAACATGGAAATCGGATGGGGTTAAGTTAGCCTAGACTTAATTAACACAACTTGGTAATTTAATGGGGTTAAGTTAAACACTTAACTAATTTAAACGATGATTTGATGAGGTTAAGTGACCTATACTTAACCAATCTAACTCGTTAATTTGATGAGGTTAAGTTAATCTACACTTAACCAATCTAACGTGAAAACACGATAAGGCTAAGTCACGAATCACTTGAATACGCTTGACCGATTTGACTCGGTAATTTGACAAGGTCAAGTTAATTTATATAATTAACCAATCTAAAATGATAATTAGACGAGGTTAAGTTATGGATTGATTAATATACTTAGCCAACTTGACACCTGGTCTGTCGGGTTAAGTCTTGGACTTGAATACTTAGCCAATTTTGACATGGTTTGTAGACGAGCTAAGTTAGGAACTTAAGTGACTCTTAACCCATTAGATAAACCCTAATTCGGAGGATTAGGTAAATAACCATAGTTAACAAGGATTATGTAAATAAGGCTAAGTGGTAAACCTTAGTTATGGGAAACTAAGTAATAATTCTTAGTCAAGGAAATTTGGACCATTTCTTAGATAGATTAGTAACCCGATACGTTAGATCAACGTTTAAGTATGCGTATAGGAGAAGGCTATCTGATTTAGATAAAGGCTCCAACGAACTGGGTAACGAAGCAGCGGCTTCGGGGAACGTGGGGATATTCTTCGGATCCCTCTGTGAGCTGCCAGGTCATTATACTAGGCTCACGAGAGGTTGAGGTCTGCGGTAGAAGAACCAAGAGTATGCCTTGGTTGCTATGCGAGCGACCTAAAGACTGGGGTGGATAGCAGTGAGTCGGCGAATACACAAGGTGCCCGAGATAGCAAGTTCGTCGATCATCTACCATCTTGAGTCAAGCGTGTACGTACGGAAAGGCAGGGAACACCCAACAGACCATAATTTGCTATCTAATTATGGGTGAGGTAGGCCGTAGGATATGGGCTGGCCGGAGTGTAGTTCTCATACAAGATTTTCTCTTGTGCTGCCTTTCACTAGTTGAGGGAGGGGTCTCGTAGGACCATAGCCACGTGTAGAAAAGCAGACCTTAGTATCTGCATCGGCAGATAAAATCTAAAGCTCCCGACCGAGTCCTGTATTTCTTGTTTTGCCCTGTGACAGGACTCGGATGGCACGAAGTGATACATGTGCATACAGTTATAGAAAAACAATTCACGATGAATGCGTGGGAAAAAGGGCGCGGTTGAGGGTTAGCGTAATCCCTAGTGGCCTAGGTGGTTTAACCCAAACCGAAATACGAAAGCGTGCAATAGGGAAGCGTAATCCCTAGTGGTGCTAGGTGGCGTAAGTCCTAGTAGCTCAAACAATAATTCATATGGGAGAGCCTAGCTAGAACAAGGGTGACAGTCCAAACGATTTCAAGGATAATACGACATGAGGAAGCCCGTACGAGGTACGGCAAAGGACTGAATTTATATACATGGAAAGAAACATATGATTTGAGTAACCTATATATGAGATATATTAGGTTGACATGGACCATTACACGACTTTGAGTAAGGGACATTCATGGTTAACACATAACAAGGCGGGGATACTAGTACGGAGGGTGCAGAGCAAATATACATGTTAGAACTAATATACACCGTGGGATGTTAGACGGGGCAGATACCTTGGGATAATGTACTCGATAGAAATCTGACGATGTGATACCTTGACTTATCATAACACCGTAGTTATCATGATACCTTAGTTTACCTTGCCACAGTAGTTAAACCGGCTACCCCGGTTTAGTTTATCTATCTTGTAGTTATCCTTATGTTTACTTTCAGTTTATACATGTCATGTTACCTTTACCTGTTTTTATACTGGAAGTAGATAGGACTTACTCAGTCTTTTTGACTGACCCGTTTTGTTTCTCCTCTTTTCTTCCGTTTCCCCCCCAGGTTACAGGGAGGAAACAATGCAGTTTAGTTCGGACTTCTTCTGCTTGAAGGTCATCATGGATGGCTTGGATTTCTCTTGGCTATGGCTACTTTACTGTTTTTACTTGGGGAATAATTTATTAAAAAGTCTTTATGCTTCTTTACTATTGCAAGACAGGTTTTGTTGTACTCTGATGTAAAAGGCCTTAGACCTTATTTATTCATGTTATGAAAGTTTGATTTTACGTCCGCTATTTTATATGTTCTGTCTTGTGATATTTCTGTGCATGTTTACCAATAATGCCCCTCTAAAGCTAGTGCATTCCTTTGCGAGTGACCCTAGCGGAGGCGGGGTGTTACAATCATCCTATGATAGAAAGGGTGAATAAGATTTTGAAAAACCTTTGGAGGAAATGTTAGCATGACACGACAGAAGTTGTAGTGCCAAGTATACTATAAGAATAAAAGTTAGAATGGGAGACGACAGTGAAATGAGTTCCAATGCATATTCTGGAAACATAAATTAAGAAGCTACGCAAATTGTGAAGTTAAGACAGTCAGAGAAATATGGAATGAAGCTCAAGAATATGCGACTTGAAGACTGAAGACTAGATACGCGCATCATAACATTTTTGAGGGTATATCCTTGATCTCTCTTTTTCTGTAAATTTATTTTCTAGTCTTTATCTTTAAAGTATATCCTCTTGATCCTATCCACAATCCTTAGGTAGAAGCCAATGGATGTAAACATGTGTTTGAACCATGTTATGTTTGGTGGATGCAAGTGGATGTAAGTGTTTTCTAGTGGTTGGTCGTGGATGCATATACACACATTAGGCACTAGACCGGCTCCATCACTTCCATATTGCATATGCATGAGTGAATTTTTATATATGAATTGAAACTTGATGTGTTATCATATGGATGTTGCATTTGTATGAATGATTGTGCACGCAAGTAGAACTTATAAAGTGCGATTAGGAATAATTGCATACAAAATGACTCATGGCACTGACATATTTCCCATTAAGGAGGTCAAATGAATCAGTAGACCGCCTGATTTTGCATTACATAATGACATATACACACACTATGCATATGTTCATGAAAAGCATTAGATACATTTTAAGGACAATGGATGTCTGTGATTGATGGTTGAGTAGATGGATGTGGGATGGTAGGATATGCATTCTTCTTGACTTAGAGATTTCAGGGACGAAATCCTTTAAGGAGGGGAGAATGTAACACCCTTAATTTTAAAACAAGACATAAGAGATAATTGAAGAATAATTAATTTTTAAAAGGTGAATTAAGGGAAACGGGTTGTGCCATTGCGTTCGCCTCGGAATTCTACTTGAGATAGGGTCCGAGTTTGCGTAAAACGGATACAATATGAAGAAGTTATGGAGGTTAGAAGATTTCAATTTAAACCAGAATTAAAATAAAATATTCAAAACAACGAAGGCGGGAGGAGGAAACGTGGAACCGACCACATTAAGGTGTCGACCCAAGCCGCTGGGTCGACACCTATGTCGACTCAAACACTTTGGGGTCGACATAGGTGTCGACCCCCTCAGCCAGATTCAAACAGTGACGATTTCTGAGTCGTTTCCGAGTCATTAGGGCATATGTGGCGATCTATGGTTGGCTCTCTTTGATATTAAGGGCCCTGATTACTTCTAGGTTGATCTGACGACTCATATTAATCTAAACTTCTATATAAACAACCCCAACCCTCAACCCTAAACCACACAATTTTCATTCCAAGGAGCCGTCATGCTGTCCATGGTCAACCTAGCATATCCACCATTCTTCTCCAACAAGAAAGAAAGTTAGGAGCTACGAATCAAATCTAAACTTGAGTTTTCAAGTTAACAATCAAAGTCTACATCAAAGGAATAGCTAATCAAATTCAGAAATCAGATCCTAGAATTCAAAACCATTCTGTAATTTGTGAGTTCATGTTACTTTCAGAAGTAAAATTTATTTGTGATTCTGACATTGTAATAAATCTATATCTGAGATTATGCCTATTTCTATATGTCTTTCTATATCCATTGGATCTGTCTCATTTGATATTATTATGTCCATCCTTTGACTCTTCTTTCCTTTTTGTTTTTATAGCTTGGCTACTGCGAGCCTGAGCAAAATCTCATAAGAGATGAACGTACGTTGGAAAAAATTGGGCATACTATATGATTTGGACATGGCCAGCGCTAAAATTGGGAGAAGGATTAAATTATGTATAATTGGGCATAACTTATTTGTAACGGATTTGAGGACATAACACATGTTGTATTTAAAACATAAAGTGTATCGATCATATGATTTGAGGCATAAATTATATTGGACATATGACTTGGGGTTTGGGGTGTAAATTGAACTGTAAACATGTAAGGTATAGTGCATGTTGGTGGCTAATACCTAAAAATTGGGGTATATTATATGGTAGTTTATGACTTGGAAGAAGGAGATTATTGTGTATAGTGATATATGGCTTAGGCATGAAAATCTATAGTAAGATAGGGGTAACTGTAAATGTGAAGACGCCTAAATTGCGATTTTAGGTAATTGGCATGCACTGTAATTAAAGGTTATAATTTGGGATAATTTATACTGTGAATCATGATTGGGGGTTTTTAGAGAATATTTTGTTGCGTGAAATATGGCTAAACCTTAAGGCATGTGCTATATTGTGATTTTTGGGGGCATGACTATCATTGCAAATTTGGGAAAATTGGGTGTAACCTATTTTGAGTAATAACTTGAATTTGAATTTGTGGGGAATAACCTGAAATCAGCTTTGTTGGGGTATAACTTGAGAATTGGAACACGTCCAGTTTTGTGAATTTGGGATGATTATCGTATAAAATCTAGACATGGACATGTATGGTAAATATGCTAAAAGATAAACATGCCTAACCCGAGGTTAGATTGAGTTGCGGTGTAAAACTGCCCGGAACCGCCCGGCACATCCAGTAACCGCAACAACACGAATATAATGTGAGAGGTTAGCGCATTTGGCCCAAAACCCGAGGTTAGAATGAGTTTGCGGTAGAAGTCTGCCCGGAACCGCCCGACACATCCAGCAACCGCAAACAACAGTTCTAATGTGAGAGGTTGGGGCATTAATAAATTAATTAATGTCAATAAACAAACATGCGAAGAATGGTAGGGTTAAGTAAATTTAGAACACTTAACCGTTATAAAGTGTTAATTAGACAAGAAGGTGGGGTTAAGTAAATTTAAAACACTAAACCATTATAACATGTTGATTAGACAAGTAGCTGGGGTTAAGTAAATTTAAAACACTTAACCAATATGACATGATGAATGGGTAGGGTTAAGTTAAACAAGAGAGCAACACTTAACCAATATAACAGGATGCGTGGAAGGGTTGAGTTAACACAAGAAGGCAACACTTAACCAATGTAACGCAACAAGTGGATGGGTTAAGTTAACTTGAATTGATTGATGACACTTAACCAATACAGCATGATGAATGTGTGGGGTTAAGTTAATAAGAAACACTTAACCAATGTAACTTGATCAAAGAATGGGGTTAAGTTAATGGGAAGTACTTAACCAATATAACATGATGAATGAATGGGGTTAAGTTAATAGGATACACTTTACCAATCCAACATGACGAGTGAGAATGGTTAATACGAATAACCAACATGACATGATGAGTGGGTGGGTTAAGTTAACATGAATGGACAACACTTAACCAATATGACATAATGTGTGGGAGGGTTAAGTACATATCGGCTTGGTGTGTAATATTAGTAAATATAGGCCTACAAACTTAACAATTAAGTAAACATGTTTGAATTAATGGGAGGGTTAAGTACATATCGAGTTGGTGGGTATATTAGTAAATATAGGCCCACAAACTTAACCAGTAAGAAACACTAGTAACGGTGACCCATTTCTACAGTAACACACATAGATGTATCAAGGTACCCTGAAATTTGGCAGGGTGGGGCATGATTAATGGGCTGATTATAAGTGGTCAATATAGCGGCAGGGGGTACGTCAGTGTAGGTTCCAACGGATTACGGGCGTGCACGTACTCCGGACTGGAAAACCAGGTACAAGGTACACATAGTTATACACAGTGCATGTTGAATCGCGTCGAGTAGCTATCATAAGGACTGATACACCTTATGGTGGGACCAGCACAGGGTATCGACGTGCAAGAGAGGGCCGATTGACGCAAACACATGGAACATTAATACAAGTAGGGAGCCGATCGATAGGGTAGTAAGGGTACATCTAACATATTCATGGCAATTAGGCAGATTGAGATGGTATCCTCACAACAGATGTACACCTAAAGGCTACCACAAATTGTGGGGATTGGGATCACATTATCATATAATCATTTTATATTGATTACTAGTTGGGACACTTGTTCGGTGGTGCAGAGATATAGAAATTAGAATAAAGGGTAATAGCAAAGCAGAGAAAGAGTAGAAGTGCATTCAGTCTATCTTGCCTTAACATATCTATACTAATCATATCTTATCTTGTTATCCTTATTCTCATGGTATTGTCTTATATTCAGTTTATTCATGTCATGATGCTTTTGCCTATTTACATGCTGAAAGTCACTGGACTTACCAGACTTATGTCTGACCTAGTTTGTTTCGGCTCTTTTCTTATGTTCCCCCCCCCCCCACCCCCGGGTTAACAGGGAGGAAATGTTACCACATATCTCAGTTTTTTTTCAAAGCTCGAAGATAGTCGATGTATTGTTTTGGGCTCTCTCTTCCACTGCTATGGCTAGTTCATGCTTTATTAGGGAATATGATTGTTATTTTTATGCTTCTTTTATAATTGGAAGTTTTTGAATCAAGACAGAAGTTCTATTTATTACTTTTAAGTATGATTGAGACAATGGTAGTAAAAGTTTAACTGAACCACATTGTAAATAAAATGACTTTATTTTTCGCTGCTTTATTTGTCTGTCTTGTAATTTATCTGCATCTTTTACCTAAAACGCTCCACCGAAGTTAAGGCATTCCCTTTGTGAGTGACCTTAACGGAGGTGGGGTATTACAGATTTAGATAAAGCACAGAAGGATAATACATGTGGCTTTTTGGGGAATGTTTGTCAAAACAAACTTTTCTTTTGAAAATGCTTTCTTTTAAAACATTTTTGAAAATAATTTCCAAAATTTTTATCTAATCTGGTAACCTTCAGCTCTAATTCCAAGTGAGACGCCCCACTTCCGTTAATGTCACTCACTAAGGGAATGCATTAAGTTTCGTGAAGCAATATAGGTAAACAGACACAGAATAATTACAAGACAGATAAAATCAAGACAGCAGCAGAAATTTAAATTCTTATTTCAACCATAAATCATAATACCGTGGCCCACAATTCCATAACTCACAAAAACCATTACAATAAAAATACTTCTGTCTTGCACCATCAGAGTACATAAGTAAATAAAAAGCATAATTCCATAATTAAAAGAGTTAAGCCATAGTAGTGACAAGAACTTGAGCCATACTTCAAAAATAGCCTGTAGCAAGATGATATCCGAGTCCTAACTAAGCCTGAGTGTTTCCTCCCTGAGAATCTGGGGGGAAACGGAAGAAGGAGAAACAAAAGGGTCAGACATAAAGTCTAGTGAGTCTAGTTACTTTTATCTAGTAGATAAATAAAAGAAACATGATAGGCATATAAAGTGGATAAGAGGGATCACAACATAAATGGCAGGTGTGACAAGGTAAGTAAGATAAGGTGTATGTGCCTCACTAATGATTACTTTGCACTATTACTAGTATAACTAAAATGAGATGATCCCTTCCGCTATAAGTTGGTAGACTTAGGGCATACCTCCAAGTGTACCCGAAACACTACCCTAATCGATTGGCTCCTTACTCCGTCGATATCCCGTGTTGGCCCCATAGTAGGATATATCACTTCCTAAGGTGGCAACCCAAGGTGTGCACAACCACATCTACTGGTGGCACGGTCGTCTTAGCCCCCTCTGCACGGCCCATGCACGCACATGTCCCCGGTCGGTTTGCACCGCCCGCACCGTCTGTCTCGTTTGGATCTCTTGCAGTCAACTAGTAAGCGTTCCCCTTTCTCCGCCTAGTACGGAGGTCTTTATTTGATACCTATTCCGAGCTAATAACTGAAATGGGTCCCACACAATATGATATAAGCTCTCCACTTTGTCTTGTATCCCCACTAGGTTTTTCACTGACTATGTATACCCTTATTTGTCTTTAATTACATAGCCCTATGCCAGTTATGCCTACCCTATAGGGTGTCATTAATTACATAACTTTATTATATTTTTCATTGGTTATGTATACCACTAGGTGTCTTTAATTACATTACCTTATTCGGTTAAGTTCGTGGGCCTATATGTGAATATTACCCACCCCCTCTAATTTACTTAACTCACCCACTACCCATTGAATTTTACTTAACCCTAACTTGAGTTCATAATCATACAATTCTTATGGATTAAATTAAGTTAAGTAGTCCATTTCATTACCATGTCCAATTATAGTCATAATGGACTAGACCTCCTACATTAGGCCTACAACGTGTGGATGTTGGATTTGTCGGTCGGGTCCGGGCAAACTTTCTCCATAGTTGGGCCTAACCTGGTGTCATAGCCCGATTCGTATTTACGTACTTAGACCTCCCACATTTGGTTCAACATTAGAGGCTGCTGGATATGTCGATCGGGTCCGGACAGACTTCCACCACTAATGTAACCTAACCTCCTGTCATAAGTACGATTACAATTCCTAATTGTAATTACTAAACATTCCATTCTTATTCAAATCTACCTATGTCATTATAGTGGTTATTTCTATGTTTCCGTATTTGAATTATATGTCCAATATTACATAAATTATGCCAATTATAAATCCCTTTTTCTCTGTTCCTAACTAACGTATTCGCATGTATTTTGGCGGCATCTAGGCTATACAGTAGCCTAGCCACAATGAAAAGAGAATATGACAAAGGTGATAGTTTCAACATATCTTGGCATAAACATAACTAGCGTGATAACAAGGTGAATGGACATGTAATTTACATCATAACAAGGTGGACATAAAACTGATATCTAGTTGCAATTACTACAATGTCAAAGTAAGCATAATGCAATCTAAATTAACCCTTTAGGTGTCTAACTATTTAGATCAGGCATAATTAGTGCGACATAGCAACATGTGTAGATCTAAAAATGGCTTCACAAGTCAAGTTTGCAACATATTTAGACAAATCACAATATGATGAGTGAAAGGTGATTCATATAAAGAACTAGATCTAGCCAATGTTACAACTGTCCAAACTAATATATGTATATTCCCCATAACATAGTTGCAAGTCAAGATCCACACAAGCAACATAACTAAATAACCGCAATTGTATTAGATCTAGGAAATAGATCTGTCATGACATAGTATAGGATTTAACACAAGCACAGAATCATACTTTACAACATATCTAAGTCATAGTCTTTCACAATTTACTTTTATTTATCTAGACCTAAAAATAACTAGAAACTCGTAGCACTAGGTTTAGAGAATTGAGAAAGAACAGATCTAGAATTTCTAAATTGGATTTGCAAAGTATGTTGTTTTGGAAAACGGTTCAGTTTGCACTCCAGCAGCATATGGTCTCCATGATTTCCAGTAAAGAAAATAGGAGAATAGGAAACATATATATAGCTGCAAGACCCCCTGAACCCGAGTTCCACGTCAGCCCTAGGGGTGTCGACACTCCTCTGGGTGGGTCGACACCCCTCTAGGAGGGTCGCCCCTTAGAATGGGAATTTTGCTGGTCAGAGGAATTTTTTGAATTCGATTCTTCTGGATAGAATTCTGACTCATCTCTGACCCACCTCTCACTCATGCTTATATATATTTTTTCTATGCGTATGCAAACTTAAAATCCTCATAACTTCTTTATACAGTGTCTGTTTTATGCAAACCAAATGTCTATCTTGACAAGAATTTCAAGGCGGACGCAATGGTGCGGTCTGCTTCCTCTGATTATGAATATTAAATTAATTATTATTTAATTTATTCTCTTTAATGTCGTTAAAAATTCGGGGTGTTACACTTGTTATACATGGAAAATTCTTTCCATACCCATGCAAATTTTAGTTCCTAGAGACTCCTTGTAAGCAGATAATTTCAAATATGGATAGTACTAAATCCCCATTCACACGTGAAATCATTTTTTATTGATTTCAGATGTTGTATATCCCTGTCGGATACGACGTATCAATATAGGTAATATTTTCTCTCCACTCATTATTAATAAATATGCATTAAAAGATGAATAATCTCAAATTCTCAACTATATCCCAATAAAAGTCGAATGGATGACATTTAGATGTGGCTATTATCGTATCCCTTACAGTCTCCTTTCTGTTGGCTAGCTTTCGCATCAAGCCACCAAGATTCACATATATGGAGTTTTACTCACGAAAGCCATGAAACCCCGATCGTAGTCACCAAGCCCTTGCCGGATCGTGACACTACTGCTACGCACCCTCGATCGCGATCATCCTAGGCGATCCGATCCATCCTCTCAAGATCCCCCACGATCCAATCCTTGAAGCTGAGAGATGAAGGCCACGACCAAGTCATCCACGATCCGAAGTTGAAGGATCTTGTGACATCTGTCCATAACGGCCATATTGACTGTTTCTCCATCAAGCCACGAACCAGTCCAAGATCTTAGGGATTTGTACCACGTGTGACCACGATCCGCCTAAAAATATCACCTATAAATAGCCCCAGACTTGGAATTTTCGAGGAGCTTTTGGCAGTTCTAACTGTTGTTTCCACCGTTAATGTCTCTACATTATTTCTTATCAGTATTAATTCGAAATCATTGAGTGAATCAACATTGTAAAAGTTATATTGAAAGAAAATCCATTGGTTGTACTCGAATCTCACGTATAATCATAGATATAAAGTGGACGTAGGCTCGTTAACGCCGAACCACTATAAATCTTGTGTGTTTTTTGTGCTTTCTTGCATTTCTAAATATAAATCTCTACCAATTTAGATAATTTGGGTGTTAGAGCCACATTTGGATCTAACATTTTTGGCGTTTTCACTGAGAAAGAAGTCTCATCATTTCAGATTGTTGTTCTATTGTTCGGATAGTCTAGTCCAAAGAAAACAGTCCAAAACTTCACTGTTTCAATTTTTGAAGATCCCAGCAAATCCAAAGTATTATTGCTGGAAAGAAGTCTAAGGAAGTACGAACTTCATAGACCGATGAAGCTACAAACGAAGCTCGTGAAGACAACGTTCAAGAGCAGGTCGAGGTTGAACTGAAGTCCTCAGATCGTGGAGATGAAGGAACGATCCGAACTGGAGCGGGTGCCACAAACCGTGTAGCTGGAGGCATAATGACCCGTTCCCAGGATAACTCCACCCTCCTTCTTGCTAATACTCCCACGACCCGAACCTAGGGGACCACCACAATCCGAACCCAGGGGACCACCACGAACCGACGCTAAGCGGGAGCCAAAAGCCAGCAGCCTAGGGGGACCACGATCCAAAATGACAATCAGACCACTACCCGACTTGGGAAGGAAATTATGGCTCGTTCCACTCGTGCTGGTACTTCTACTCAACCTCGTTCGATTTCCTTGTGTATAAAGAGGATGAAGATAACCAGTTCGACCCTTCTGCTCCAGTTACCGAAGGACATCTGGCCCGCATACTTGAAGCATTGAACATGCAAACTGATGAATTGGCCGCTCAAAGGTAGGAGAGCTCGTTGCTGCATCAGAGTATTACTTTCCTAGGTAGACACATTGACGATATTCAAAGGCAGGTTTCACCACCTCCAGCTCACCCTTTACCCCGGAACACACATACTCGTCTGAAGAACCTCGCAGAAACCGGCAATGGCCACCATTGGAAAGGGCTAAGAATACAGAGGCGCTTAATCAGGAAACCAATAACCATAACTTAAATGAGCCTGTCCTACCGCCTAGGAATGGAGACGTTGTTGATCCTGCTCAGAATCGACTCATTCCTCCTGCTCGCTGCGCGATTGATCGTGGCAATATGGGGCAGGGGGGTTCTGCTCAGGAATTAGACCTCACAGCAACACATCAGAGAAATGCTGGGGAGGCTCACAGGGCAAGAAGTGTTGACCCCGAGTCCACCCTGACCCATGCAGACGTCGAAGCCATGATTAGGCAAGTGATGGTGAAAAGTCGCGGACAAAGAACCGAAGATTGGGGTATATGCTGCAGTCATTCGCCATTTATCGATGATATTCTAGAGGTTCGATTCCTAAGAAAACTTAACATGCCATCTATGAACCGTTATGCAGGAAGGGCTGATCTAGTCCAGCACCTGATGAGATATTCATGGTAAATGAATGTAGCTGATGCTTTTGACGCTGTGAAGTGTAAGGCATTTCCGATATTCCTAGAGGATACAGCATTAATGTGGTTCACCCGTTTGCCAGCGCGATCGATCTGCAGTTTCAGGGAATTAAGTGAACAGTTTGTAAACCAGTTCCGGCTACATACCTAGACATCTAAAAATGTCATTGAGTTATCCCTTATTAAGCAACGTCCGGACAAATCTTTGAGGTCCTATCTAGATTGCTTCAATTTAGCAGTCACGTAGATCAGAGATCCCCATGAACAAACTGTCTTGATGGCTTTTATTGACGGAGTGGATAAGGATACTGAGTTTGGTAGATACCTGGCCGGCAAACCACCGTTAACTAGGGAAATATTTTATGAAGAGGCCAACATCCGCTTGCATCGAGAGGAAATTTACGCCAACCGAAAGAGGAAGGCAACTGATAAGGAGGTATCCAAAGTAATGTGGCCACCGAGAAGACGAGAGATAGCTCAAAAAAAGTTGAAGTTAATGTCGGGAAAAACCATTAAGGCAATGGTCTCCAATCAGGGAACTTTAATAACAATAATCGAAAGAGGAACCGAGGAAATAACTCTTAGAGAAGATCCAGGCCTAGACCATTTGAGAATTTTACACCGTTAAACGATACCCTGGAAAAAATCTTTCTGGATGTGTACAATGTTCTCCAGTATAAGAGCCCTCCTCCAAGAGATTCGATGGAGAAGGAACGTGAGACTGGGAATATTTTCCTTTTTCACCAAACTCACTGTCACACCACAAACGAATGTCGTCATCTAAGAGATGTGGTCGAAAAGCTACTCCGAGAAGGAAAGGTTGATGAATATAAGGTGACTCCTACGGACAGCGGGCAAGCCGGACCAAAGCCAACCTGCTGCTAAACCAACGGCTCAGCAAAAAGGAAAAAATATCTTTATCAATACCATAGTTGGTGGGCTTCAACTGGCAGGGCACAGTTTCAGAGCTATTGATCCGTACGTGAATGCAGCTAAACAACATTTTGAAGTAGGGGAATGTAGCAATCCCGAGGATCTTGTCCCAATTAAGAAATAGAAGACGATGTCTGATGACGTCATATTTCACGATCGAGAAAGTATTGGAGTCCAATCCCCAACTGAAGACCCATTAGTAATCACCATTACGATCGGCCCAGCTATAGTTCATAAAGTTCTAGTGGATAACGGAAGTTCGGTTAACCTTCTGTTTAAGAAAACATTCGACCAAATGAAACTCGAGCCGAAGGAATTGAAACCATGCGAGGGTTGGATACGTGGATTGAATGGAGCTTCGACCGCTCGATAGGATACGTGGAACTGTCAGTAACCCTTGGGGAAGGAGAACGCCTGAGAGTGAGGATCCTCCCCTTTGTGGTTATGGATATTGAGTCGTCGTATAATGCCTTCTTGGGCCGACCGACCATAGCTAAATTCCAGGCTAGCATCGCACCCTGGTGCTTATTGTTAAAGTTCCCGACGGATGCTAGTGTGGGTATAGTCAGAGGAGATCAAGTGGTTGCACGAGCATCCTACATAGCGGAGCTGAAGTTGCTCTGCAAAGGAAGAGATGTGGAAACAAAGGGTGCTTCTTCCCCTCCAAGGGAGGAAACGTCATAGCAACTAAAGAAAGTGACTCTGGGAGGGCCGCCCAGAGGGTTGCCCGAGGATATAGATCCCAGACAGGATGAAAATCCTGGGGGAAGATTGGCGATTCCCAATCAAGCGACTGTGGAAGTACCAATTGATGATAGTGACCCAGAGAAGGCCCGGAAGATTGGATCCTGATTGGATCCTGTTCGAGCCAAAGAATTAACAAATTTCTTGAAAGCTAACTTGGATGTATTCGCCTGGATCCTTGCGGACATGTGTGGAATATCTCCCTCGATTATGAGTCATTAGTTAAGCATCAACCCGAAACATCCTCCTATCAAACGGAAAAGGCAGATGCTTGGCCCAGAGAGGTATGCGGCATTGAAGGAAGAAGTCGAAAAGCCGAGAAGTAATGGGTTTATTTAAGATTCCATATACCCTGATTGGATTTCAAACCCGGTTTTGGTGAAGATGGCCAATGGAAAGTGGTGCACATGCATTGACTTCTCAGATCTAAACAAAGCCTTCCCAAAGGATAGCTTTCCGTTACCTAGAATCGATCAGCTCGTAGATTAGACGGCGGGTCATGAGCTTCTTTCTTTTATGGATGCCTACTCAGGGTACAACCAAATCCCATGCACGACCGGAGTAAGAGCATACCAGCTTCATTACCGATCTGGGATTATACTGTTACGTAGTGATGCCTTTCGGTCTGAAGAATGCTGGTGCTACATATCAGCGATTGATGAATAGGATGTTCTACAACCAAATCGGGAAACGATGGAGGTATACGTCAACGACATGTTGGTAAAGTCCAGGCAATCATCCGACCGTACTGCTGATCTAGCGGAAATGTTTGAGATTCTTCGGAAATACGGGATGAAGCTAAATCCTTGAAATGCTCATTTGGGGTAGCATCCGGAAAATTACTAGGGTTCATCATCAGCTCACATGGAATTGAAATCAATCCAGATCAAATTACAGCAATCCGAAATATTCAAGAACCAAAGCAGATTAATGATATGCAAAGCCTTGCTGGAAAAGTGGCAGCGCTGAGCAGATTTATCTCCAAAGTAACAGATAAATGTATCCCATTTTACAAGCTGAAAAAGCGAGGCAAGCGCAACTTTAAAGGACTCCTGATTGTATAGAAGCGTTCCAGAATCTGTTGAATCACCTGGAAAGACCGCCGGTACTTTCGAAGCCTGTGGATCATGAGGATTTGTTTGTGTACCTGGCGGTGTCATCCCAAGGGATCAGTTCGGCTTTGGTAAGAGAGGAAGAGAAGGTGCAAAGACCATTGTACTATGTGAGTAAGAAATTGGCGGCCGCAAAACAGAATTATCCAAAAATAGAAAAGCTTCTGTATAGCTTGCTAATCACATCTAGAAAAACTTCGCCACTTCTTCCAGGATCATCCCATTACTGTGTAGACCGATCACCCTCTCAAATAGGTTCTACAAAGGCCAGAAGCATCAAGAAGACTGCTTAAGTAGAATATTGAACTAAGTCAGTTCGACTTGAACTGCCATCCCCGACGATCGATAAGGGGGAAAGTACTTGTAGACTTTATAGCAGAGTTTACCATCCCAGAAGATGATGTATTAAGTGAAGAAGCTGGCCCACCGAAGCTACTCCTTGACGCTAGTGCCTGGAAATTGTACACTGATGGAGCTAAGAACGATAGACGATTTGTGCCGGAGTGGTGCCTGAAACCCTAGAGAAACGGCTAATACACCACGCTCTTAGATTGGAGTTCCACGCCACTAATAACGACTCCGAGTACAAAGCCTTAATTGCTGGGCTGAAGCTCGCAAAGGAGATGGAGATCACGAAGATGGACATCTTTTGCGATTCCAAGATAGCCGTGAATCAGGTCACTAGAGAGTTTCAGGACAAGAGTCCGAGGCTGATATCATATTTGAAAGAGTGAGGAAGTTGCTAGGCGGTTTTGATCACCACAGCATATCTCATATTCCTCGATCGGAGAATCAAAAGTCGGACAAGTTAGCGAAGATGGCTAGCTTTGATAATCCTGAGAGGCAGTCGTGCATGACCCTTCTAAAGAATTTTTTGATCAATGGAACGCTTCCAACAAAGAAAAGTGAGAGGCGTGCAGTTATCCGAAAGGCTTCCGATATGTGTTGCAAGGCGAAGTTCTACACATACAAGGTTTCTCGATACCCCTCCTCCGGTGCATCGCCAATGACAACATCAAGCATGTACTGAAAGAGGTCCACGAAGGTGAATGTGGCGACTGCACTAGAGGGAGAACGTTGGCAAAGAAGATATTACGATAAGGCTATTTCTGGCCCACTATAAACAAGGATGTAGCCAAGTATGCACGACGTTGTGATGCATGTCAGAAGTTTTCCAAGATTCCTAAGGAACCTCCTAGCCAGTTAAATACGATAATGTGCCCGTGGCCCTTTGCACTTTAGAGAATCGATATTATTGGAAGCCGCCCCATAGCTAAGGGCGAATCAAAATTCACCATAGTAGCCGTAGATTACTTCACCAAATCGGTCGAGGCTGAGCCATTGACCATGATCACAACCAAGCGAGTGATCAACTTTGTTGTCAGGAACAGTATATGCCGATTTGGGATACCAAAATTCATTATAACCGACAACGGAACCCAGTTTGATAACACCGAGTTCCGAGATTTCTGCCAGAAGTATCATATCGAGAAAAGATATACCTCTGTGGCACATCCGCATTCGAACGGACAGGTCGAAGCGGCGAACAAAGTGATTAAATCTATTCTGAAGAAAAGGTTGAAGCGGGCCAAAGCCATGTGGGTTAATGAATTACCCTTGGCACTATGGGCCTACAGGACAACATACAAGTCAGCAACATGTCATACTCCATTTTCCCTCGCTTTTGGAGCTGAAGCGGTAATTTCGGTTGAGTTAGAAGTACCATCTCATCGAATAACTTATTATGACCCAATGACCAACAATGAGTTGCTCCTTGAATCTATTGATATGGCTGAAGAAAAGAGGGATGAAGCCGATCTACGTGCCTTGAGGCACAAGCAACAGGTTGCTCAGTATTACAACAAGAAAGTCTGAGCTCGAACCTTTGAACCTGGAGACTTGGTTCTAAAGCGCGCCTTTCCACCCCTAGTACATATGGGCCCGAAATGGGAAGGACTGTACTCCATTTTACGAAGGCTTGATAATGGAACCTTCAAGCTAGCAATCGTGGATGGAGATGAAATCCCCAGAGTATGGAATGCCCAGCATTTGCGGCCTTATCTGACATGAAATTGTCAGTTTTACTCTTTTGTTTTTAGGACCATGTAAAAAGGATCGATGTTCCTATAACAGTCTAGTTACTTGAACAAAAGATAATAAAGTGGATGTAGGTCGTGATTCGACCGAACCACTATAAAAATATCGCGTGTCATTTACCTTTTCTGCACTGTTTCTTGTCTGCTCTTTTATTTTAATTAAAATAGATCATTACCATTTTGAGGTTTTTTTTAAACTAGGCAGTGATCACAATACACCTAATTCAAAACGCCATCTATTAGATCGGAAGACTAAAGGTAACTAAAGCTCCAAAAGGTGCGGCGAGGTAAATCACGCTACTGCGTGCATTATAACTCTCGAGATTTGGGAGAGAGTATCAAGGACGGAAAGATAACGTCCCCAAGGCGTTCAGGTGCACCGCGATAAAACCGCCTTGATAACACTCCACCCCGATGAAGGATCGGGAGAGTACAAAGGCGATAGAAACTTAGCGCCCCCAGAACTCTTGCCCTGCTGAAGGATCAGTGAGCAGGCTGAGAACCGAGCTCGAACTCTAACCCGTTGAAGGATCGGGAGAGTATAAAGGCGCTAGAGATTTAGCGCCACATGAGCTCTAACCCACTGAAGGATCGGGAGAGTATAAAGGCGCTAGAGACTTAGCGCCACAAGAACTCTTACCCCGCAGAAGGATTAGGAGAGTATAAAGCCGCAGTGACACATGCCACTCAAGGGCTCCTACCCCATCACACGACTGGGGACAAGAGTGAAATAGGGGCCCGAACCCCTCATTTACAGGAATGGGGGGCAGCACACATATGGCTCTAATCTATACTCAATAAGCCCTGGCCAGGCACCATATTAATGATTGATTAGGGGGCATATACATACGACACTTTGCATTCATGAACACTACGCGTTTACTTAGCGCACGAACTTTTCAATGATTATCATTCATGACTCCAGTATTTAGTTACGATTGTTTTAGTTATGATTATTTTTTAAGTTTTGTGATACAAAATAATAAACTCTTTACACATGGTAAACTTGCAGGCATGTGAAGATACAAAAGAAACGAATTTTTAGTAACTAAATGTGGAATTACAGGAGTGAAGCTAAACAAAAGCGAGGGCCATTCTCACAACAACATCTCTTGGCCAGTGGAAAGCCTAAAATAAAAATATGAACTAATAAATGCACTCTATTTACGCTTGGGAGACGATTTTGATTTCTTTTCCTTCTTCTGTTTCTCCAACTCCACTTTATCGGCATCAGTGCGATCACTCTTCTTCCTCTTATCGACAAGAGAGTCCGGGGAGAAATAGAAGGTTGGGAAGTAAGCTGTGAAGTTATTAATCTGGAGGAGAACTTTATGATCAGCCCGGTCTTGGGGTCAACTTCCAAAATAGGAGGAACATACAGAGGGTCCTTCTCCTCCTTCTTTAAAACCAATTGTCTCTCTTTCTTAGCCTGCATATCAACCAAGGTCTCAGTATCTTCATCCTTGATTTCTTCTGTGATGACTACTTCATCCTCTTTATCTCCATGACCACCGTCAGTGTCTTGAAAAGCCCCAATAACTTCGGCATCTGCGGGAGCGTCGATGCTAGGTACCACAATAACCTTCTCTCTTGTTGCGTCCTCAGTTTGCTTTGAAACCTTAGGGACTCCAGCACCAGTACTTGAAGGGATATTGGCTTTCTCTGCCTCTGGTTTCTCTTCCGTATCCATCTCGACTAGCTTGCCACCTATGTCATGAGAAGTAAATGTTAGCGATTTGGGAGATAACATCGTCATCTCAGTTGTCTGTCCCGAGGTACGATGACAAGTTATAACTGCTTTGACGAGTTGTAGAGAGAATATGTAGATACCTTCAGCCGACTGCTCACCCAAATTTGTACTAGCAGCACCGACAATTGAGGGGTAGGAGCCAAGGGAATCAACGGGTCATCAGGATTTTATTCCTCGATTTTGGGGTCCTTGGGATCCACAAACAAGCAAGTGCCTTTGTCAATTTTATCTTTTCCCTTGAGCATTGTTTTCTCTTTTTCAATCTCCTCGTGGATCAGACGTCTGCCCATCTCCAAAGCCTCAGGATCTTCACCTTTGAGATAAGTCTGAATGAGCTGTTTTTCATCAACCTCTTCGGTTATCAATCAACGATTTTTGGCCACAACGATCATATGCCACACATTGGCTAAAGTAACGTGATAATCCTGAATCCACGAGATGTCTCAGGCCTTAATAACTTGGTCAAAGAAGTCTAATAGCAGTTCTTCGAATCCCTCTATCTCTTTTTTAGTTATAGCAAGCTCATCAGCAGTGGTGGAGGCCGATTCAAGAGTGCTATTAACATTACTTTCAGCGAGAGATGCACGCTCTTCGGCTTGGATGAGCCGATCATTCAAGGATTCTTTTTCAATTTCAACAAGAGAAAGACTGTCCTCTAAGCTCGCTTTCTCTTTCTCCCAGGCAGCCTTCTCAGCAGCAAAATGTTCCTGTGCTGTTTTTAGTTTGGTGTTGATTAACTTGAGGTCTTCCGCTTCTTTTTTCGAAGCCAAACGCTCTTGGCTATTTGATTCGAGCTCAATGTGAAAGCGCTTTTTAGCACTCTCAAGCTCGGATTTGTAATTTTCCGCATCCCGCCGAGCCAAAGTGAGTTGAGCTTGTGCATCCTCTAGTTCCTTTTCCATTTTGCTCCTGGCCCTACCTTCGTTGTCAATCTTAACTCTGGTTCTGGCTACTTCCGTCTCAAGGTGGTGAATGGTAGCAGAAAGAGTGGCGGCATGCTTCTTCATCGCCCTGTAATGTTTGGCTACGTGACTTACTCGCCTTATGATCTCCACATCCCAGTCCTCGGGAACCGGTTCAAGTTCTGGAACAAACATCAGTCTCTCAAAGAAGATGTCAGGAAACTGCTTCCGCAAACGCTCCAGCTTGACCTGATTCTCGGAGGTGTAAACAACATCTTGTGTAGTGGTAGTATCTAAATCGAGCTGGCTAAAAGGAACAATAGATATTCTTTCCTTTTCTAAATCCTTGCTTGGATCTTTGTTTTTATCTTTTGGCTCATGATTTTATTTGGAAGACATGCTATGAGAAGGTGTGCTTTTCGGAGGAGTCAAGTCTTTGGGAAGCTGCTTACCCCCCGCCGGTGGCGCTGGACGACTATGGGATTTCCCTGTATCTTGCCTTGATGGAGAAAGAGACCGTGTAGAATGAGTTTGATAAGGATCACGAGGTCAATAACTATCTCTCCCCCGGCTCTCACTGCGGGCATGTTCGGAATCAGAAAGAAGCCTCGGTGTGGTCGCTCGGAGAGAGCGATAAGAATAGGATTGTTTATGAGGCATTTTCCCTGCAAAGAAAACCAATGTGTATCAGAATCAAGAATACTGGTGGTGTAGAATTGTTGTGATGAGTGGTGCATGTGATTCGTGCATCCCGTATGATCCCCCCTAACAGACCAAGGCCCTGAGTTTGGCTCGTCTGTGTGCTCTCTTTATCCCCAACCGGAACATTCACTTCCTCGGAGATGGGAAAGAATGGTTCCTCTTTGAAATCTTCTTGTGTGTAAATGTTGTCTGGTGGAAGGATTTTGCTTAGTTCTCCGAGTATTTGTTCCCCTGTTAATTCATCATGACCAGGAGGCTCAGCTGGTGGTGAAGTCCTGTCGGGAGATTGTCCCTCAGAATCCGGGATTTCCTTTGACTCATCGGCTTAGACCTCGCCTCCTTTATATACATTCAAATCCTCATCAGCCTCATTGATCATTGGTGAGGGGCTCTTGCGAAGTTCAACGGTTTTCGTGACCCCCGAGGTCCCTTCACCTTCAGTCGGGGGCACATATTTATAAGGAATACCACCTACACCAAGTCCGAACCTTACATCCAGAAGACGGTGCTTGTGAAGTTTCTCGTCGGTGATACATTTATTGATTTTTAAGAAGCTGGATTTGCTTTTGAGGAGGAGGAATAGTCGATCATCATATACCGAGCCTTCCGTTTTCGGAAAGCTATGATCTGTATAAAGGAAAGAAACATGTCAGCACTTTGGTAACGTAATCGGATCACGCATCTAGAGGTTTAAAGCTTACTTGATTTTAGCCACTTCCTTGCACACCCGGCTTAGTGTTTTATATAGAACCAATCGGCTTTGGGATCCCCTATGCTACTGTGACCCTCCGATAAAACTTTCCTATCGACTATCGATTCAAAGAAAGAAAAGATTGGAGTCGATGTGGAACGATGTTTGAAGAGATAATAGAATTTCAAATCTCTGAAGGTAAGCTCAGTCTGTGTAATTTCTACATACGCAATGTATAAAGTGTACAAGGCTGCGTAGGCATTAGGATGAAGCTGCATAGGGACAATGCATAACCGTCTTAAGGTCTCAACGACGATTGGTGGAAATGAAGGAATAGCGCCAACCCAACACATTAGCCTACTGACAGCCATATACCCTTCGGGGGCAGAATGGGGTCTATCTCCTCCTTCCGGAGTCTTCACATCGTCCCAAGGGATCCCGTGTCTCAAACATATTTTCTTAAGATTTATATTATCCAATTTGGAAGCTAGTGAATCTGTGAGTTTCTATTTTTCTATTTCCTTAACACCCGGAATCTCATCAGGGGCTCAATCATCCTCATCTTCAAGAGATGTACTTTCAGAAGCTGTTGATTCTACATCGGTATCTGTCTCGTAATCAAAGTCAGAATTATCCTAATCCGAGTCTGAGGGAAGAACATTGGGATCATGATGCTTTGATGTCTCTAGTTCGGTACCTTTCTCTGGTATCTCAGTCACTTGTTTATCAGACATAGCTGTGTTGGCGAGTAAAAATTAGAACACAGTTACCCGATCCCTGTGTGTGTAAGCGCAAGTGTGTGTGTGTGTGTGCATACAATAAGAAAAGCATAAAGTTTGTTAAATGAAAAAGCATCTTGGTCGTTGTATGCTGTCAATTTATGTGGCTGTCCAGTCTAGAAAGTTCATCTTGAAGGTTCTAACCTAACTGTCCATTGGGATATCAGAATTAAATTGCATTATTTTGTCAACATGTGCACCGGATCGTTCATTGAATTGGTTCGTGAGACAGGCTTCGGATCGTTATGAATCGACGGTTCGTGAAGCATGTGCTGGATCGTGGAGAAGCTTCGGATCGCGGAACGTTGGAATTTTTCAACCTTCACGCTTAATCTGAACGGATCGTGACAACCCCCACGATCCACTTTACTTCATATATCCATGAACCGATGCTCCTCCATTCCACGACCCGGTCCGCTAGTCAAATTAACACCTTATCTTTATCTGGTATCCCACCGTTTGACTATCACCACGACTCGAGCTTTATCCTCATCCACAAAGCGATCTGCTTTCCCACATCTTCTCCTTCGTCATATCCTTCCTCTATCCACCAGCCAATGCAATCGAACCCATCTCACGCCCATCGTTTTCAATTTCCCACGCCATGAAGCTCACAACCGTATCAGTATAAGAAAGGACATCGACGGGATGGAACAGGTGATAACCCTAATTAACAACGATAGTAAAAACCACCCATCAATTACCTAATTGGATTGAGGTGAAATCTGGAAATTGAATTGATTTAGAAAATTAGGGCAACAATGCTGGATGGTAGGAAGAGCAACGATAATTGAAGAAAATAGAAAAGGTAAAAGATAAAGAAAGGGGAGTTAAGTCGGTTTATATAGCTAAAGAGAAAACTCTTGGCCTTCCACTTTCTGTCCTATGTGGCTCGTGAGGCCTGATGGGCTGTAAATGCTGAGGGAGCCCACCATGGTTCACGCATGGGCCATCCAGGGCGACGATCCGTGACATATCAAACTGCGCTACACGAACGCGTTGAATGATCCACAGCAAATGGTAGTGAGAAATGGCGATCTGAGCCCAAATGTGACTAATGGATCGGAAATGACAGGGTTCCATACTTACACAAAAACACGAAAGTTATTAATGCTACTTTTTACAATAAGTTTTAAGACTTACTTGGCGATTTGACAGCAATATCTCCAGGAGTTCAAGAGATGAAAGTCACTCGATGAACAGAGAAATAATTGATGATCTAATTCGATATTTATACCAGTCAAAGAACGCAACTTTCTGAAGCAATACGACATTTCAGACAGATATGACCAATGATTTACATCGTTTCGCAAAAAGATAGCTCAGTAATTTCGAAGCATGTTCCATCCTTGATAAAACATACTTCGAGGGGGCAAAATGTTGGCTAGCTTTCGGATCAAGCCACCAAGATTTACATATATGGAGTTTTACTCACGAAAGCTATGAAACCCCGATCGTAGTCACCAAGCCCTTGTCGGATCGTGACACAACTGCTACGCCCCCTCGATCGCGATCATCGTAGGTGATCCGATCCTTCCTCTCAAGAGCCCTCACGGTCTGACCCCTGAAGCTGAGAGATGAAGGCCACGACCAAGATATCCACAATCCGAAGATGAAGGATCTTGTGACATCTATCCATAACGGCCATATTGACTGTTTCTCCATCAAGCCATGAACCAGTCCGAGATCTTCGGGATTTGTGCCACGTGTGACCACGATCCGTCTGCAAATATCACCTATAAATAGCCCCAGACTTGGCATTTTAGAGGAGCTTTTGGTAGTTCTAAGTGTTGTTTCAACCATTACTGTCTCTGCATTATTTCTTATCAATATTAATTCAAAATCATTGAGTGAATCAACATTGTAAAAGTGATATTGAAAGAAAATCCATTGGTTGTACTCGAATCTCACGTATAATCATAGATATAAAGTGGACGTAGCTTCGTTAACGCCGAACCACTATAAATCTTGTGTTTTTTCTGTGTTTTCTTGCATTTCTAGATATAAATCTCTACCAATTCACATAATTTGGGTATTAGAGCCACTTTTGGATCTAACACTTTCTTTTGGACTTTTAAGGTAGTATTTAGCTATAAAATGCAATTTGCATTTTCATTATGCATGTCAAATGACATAAAGAGGATAATTAGTTGATGAATCATACTCATTCCAACAAAGGGATAAATTTCTAAAGAAAAATAGGGCAACTGATATTTCCTAAAATGCAGAAAATAAGAAAAAATTATTTCAATTTAACATGTTAAACATTTTCTAGATCGATCATTTTCCATCTTCTCCTTTCATACATTTTAATTTGTATTGTGGAAAACATAAAACACAACTTGTTTTTAACCAAACGCTACCAAAATTTTCATTTTTATTAGATATACATGGATTTTTGATTTTTAGGATAAACCCATGACAATCCTTGAAACTCCTATATTTGTTTTGTGAGAACCATAATAGATAAAATACACAGGCAACTGTATAAAAGCATATGATAAACGAAAGTAACTCAAGTTCTCTTCTAATTTAACCGAAAAAATATATATTCTCCAAAAAGTTCATGCATTTTCTTAGGATTTTGTAACTATGCATATTGACATCGCAGTCAAAATCATGTTTAATAAGTTAAAATCCATATTTATCATTCGCTTAGCTCAAAATTTTGCTTAAGAGTGAATTTAATTATCGCCCCCCTCCCCCTAAAAAATCATCAATATTCATCATTTATTTTATTTCTTATTGTACGGTATGAGCTAATTTGCTTGCAGGTTACCAAACCTAGAGACTCTGTCAATTGAATGCAGCCAACATGTAACTAATGCAGTTCTCTATATAATATCACTTGTTTGTGCTAACATTAGAGAACTAGATATCAAAAAGTGCTATTAAATTTCATATTAATCACTTGAAAAAATTGGAAAAACATGTCATGGTATCCTCAAAAGAAATTTCATGAACCGACTTGATCCTTCTCAACATAGGGGTACTAACCTAGATGTGTATATGAAAGGTTTAGGTGATGTAATCACTAACCAGAATTTAACAAATTTAAATTTATAAAAAAGGATCTAGATGAATTACTGTAAATCAAAATCATACATATCTTGGCCTACTAGAACCATCAAATTTGAGCTGGATGTGATGCTACGTCGAACCCTAGTTCTTCGAACTATAAACTTGAATTGAATCGTTGTTAAGCTCATAAAGATGGAGCCTCTATCGATATCCCAGAACAATTGTTTGATCTTCATCATACGAGATCGAAACAAAAGTGCTAGTACTAGCCACCGCTGTGGATTTTTTTTAATTTTCCCCAATTTTGTTCTTTTTGTTTTTTTTTCTTCTATCTGATTAATTAAGTTAATAAAATAGGCCGACACACATTTGATTGTATACGAGAAAAATATTAATAGGGAGAAATTTTAGCCCATAGTTTTACCATTTCAAACAAATAAAAAATCAATGTTTGATATTTTATTTGTTAAAAATGGTTCCTCCTTTTCAAACGTTCTGTTATGTGACCCTATATGTTATTACAACGATGGCAATGATTTTAAATCGTATTTAAAATCATAAACAGTGATTGGCATATAGTAATACGTCACTGCTACCAAAGCTATAAGAAGATCAACGATTCGATACAACCTTTTTGTGACCAATGTCTCAATGTAATATAATCCTTTTAACCATTATGTCTAGGATAAAACTCGAGGGATGACACGTATCATCCTCTTTATTATTTAATCATTTTACCTTGATCGATGAGTAGACTACATAAAACATACCAATATTTGAGAACGACCACACATTTCATAGTCTCACCCAATCAAAAGGCCCATGGATATCTTTACTTATATTGAAGGGTTAATTTGCATCTAGATCATTCATAAATTTTCAGTTGATTCGGGATGGACCCGATAATCACCTTTATCGTCTACTCGGTTAAAAGTAACTTTCGATGATATCAAAGTACAAATATCCTCGAATAAAATTATAATGAATTCAGGTCTGAGGTCCATGACATCATTATCACTATGAGAATAACTTATAATATTGTTATTTATATTTCTTGTTGTTTTCTCATGTTGGGTCAGTCCAATACGCTATTCCCCAATACGTATTTATTTATTGACATTAGTATCACGTATATTCATGATCAATGGGATGTGCTCATCAGTCAATCAACATAATAGGCTCGATGTTTTATTGTTGTCCTATATAAGCAATAAAACTTGACTAGGGACATTTAATAATTATACTGCTTATTTTTTATTATATAATCTCATGTTCAAGTCACTTACTTGAGCTATATAATTCTGTATTATTATTCTGTGGACTTCTATTATGTTAATATTTATATTATGTAGTAAATATAAAATAATAGAATATATATATATATATATATATATTATTCAAAATAAATTATAACATCAACAATGTTATTAATCCCATTAAATGGATTGCCTCTAGGTCATAAACTCTAACAATCTACCACTTCCACTAGATTTAACCAATCATGTATCCTATACCTATAAACTAGTGTGACTATTTAAGTTCCACTGCGACATAGTTTAATTCGGTAGGTCTGCAACATTACAACCTTTTTGTTACTTTGCATATATGTATATATCCTTTGTGAACAATTTCACATAAGAAATTATATTTCTTAAATATTTGTTTGGATCGGTAATTAGATCATGGTCTCTGGTCCTGATCAATAAATCCATTATTATGACAATGTAAAATCATTGGATTAACAATAGATATAACTAAGCTCAAAGATGAACTTTTAATCCAAACATCCTTCTTTGTTTAAATAGTATTTATTTATTATTTTAAACTAACATCATTCATAATAATTAATATGTTATCATTTTATAACAGCAGAATTATTATGTCACTCCCACTCAATTTCTTTTCTATACATGGTCCAATATTACTTTATGGTTCCCAAAACATTTAGAGTTCTATTTTATTTCCATCAGTATTTCAGAGACTGATTCTCCTATTCATTAGGTACCAATTCGAGCAATAAACATTTTATTCTCAGAGGATTTATAGAAATAATATCCTTTGTCTTCTTTTGGATATTCCACAAAATAATTTTCAGATTTGGGTTTGATCTTATCAGAGGCAAGATGTTTAAAAAACGCCTCACATCACAAATCTTCATAATAGACACACTAGGACGTTCCCTAGTCCATATCTTATATGACGTCAATATAATCATTTTAGTAGGATTCCAATTAAATATGAATGCAACTGTTTCAAGGGGACAACCCCACAATTTATTGGAAGATTCGTATGACTCATCATTGATCGTACCATATCTTATAAGGTGTGACTTGTCCTATTAGACACACCAACCAATTACGGTATTCTAGGTAGAGTGAGTTATGAGACAATTTCATACTCTTTTAGATAGTCACTTAATTATTGGCTTAATTATTATCTTAATCTATTCGTTGAGTCTTTATATTCTTTGAAAACTAGTTTTGAACTTCATTTTTGAATTCCTTGAACTTTTCAAAGTATTTTGATTTGTGTTTAATAAGATACACACATCTATATTTACTGACATCATCAGTAAATATAATGAAGTAATTGAACCTACCTTTAGCCTATGTAATAATTTCTTCACATACATCATTATGTATGAGAACAAATACTTACTAGCCCATTCACTATATCAAGTGAAAGGCGATTCAATAATTTTGCCTAATAAATAAGATTTACATTATTCACATGATTCAAAATCAAATGACCTCAAAATTCCATCATTATGTAGTTCTGATATACGTTTCTTGTTTATATGGCCTAATCGACGATGCAAAGGTATGTTGGATTATTAGATTTAATACATCCACTGTTTATGTTATTATCAAGCATATTAAACTTAAGGATTTGTAAAATCGTTAACTAATTGCATATTTCCATAAGATATTTCATTTAAATAAATTGAAAAACAATTGCCCTTTTATTACCAATGAAATTCAAACTTATCTAGACAAGATATAGAATAACATTAATTTTAAATGGAATTTTATAACAATAATTTTTAATTCTTCAATTAAGCCAGTAGTTAGAAGAAGTAGTTTTTTATGGAAAATGTAGCAACATTTGCTTCATTTCCATTCATAAGCCAGCTTTTTATCTTGCCAGATTATTACTCCTTTGCATTTCTAGAAAATTCACATACATATATGCGATCCATATCTAGTATCTAAATACCAGAGATGTAGAAGTAGATTGTTAAAGCAATTATATCATACTCAGTTGAAGTCATACTTCTATTTTTCATTTTAATTCTTCTATATTTGTAAAACAATTACGTTTTAATTTGTTTGAGGACAATCCTCAAATTTTGATGTTAGTCAAGAAATTTGATTTAACTCAATTCATCCTTCTCAAGGATTAATTTTAGTCACAAATTATTAGAGATGTTTTCATTTAATATCTACAGTGGATAATAAATAACAAAACAAAGATATAAGCTTTACAATATATTTATACAAATTTTGACAATCAAAGTAACATAAATCTATAATTTAAACTAAAATACGCTACCTCTTAAATTGATATCCCACTATTTATATATATATATCAGGTACATATATATATATATATATATATATATATATATATATATATTTGTGTGTGAGTGTGTGTGTGTGTATTGGTGGTCCAAGATCCATATCTAGTTATGCATTGAGTTAGCTTTAACTAATTGCCCAAAACACAAGCTTTTAGGTAGACATCTTATGTCAATTACATCTGTTATATAACTCTTGGATCCCATGATGTACAATTTTATATGTCCAAGATCCATATTTAATCATGCCTTAAGTCTGCTTTGGCTGATCGCCCAAAACACATTCTTTTAGGTAGACATCTTATGTAAATTATATCCCTTATATAACTCTTGGATATGATGAACAATTTTGTTCATTTAAATATTAATTATTTCATGCTCCTTTTCTCTAAGCCCATAAACTTATTATGCAACCTAGTTAACTCAGACCCAATAATACAATCGAGTATCACATTTACTCTATCTCATATAAAAAATATAAAAGGTGCACAATGCTTTGACATTACCTGCATCCAGTGATTCTGGCATTGATGAATGTATTAATTTGAGGACATCACCATGACATAATATTAATTATTGGTTTAAAGGAATTTTATAATACAGAGTAGCAAATTATATTAGTGTCATATACACAATCTAAAATACACGTAAATTTTGTTGATAATAAAATTGCAATAAAATTTATAAGCAACACGCATGTAAATAAATTCGATATTATTAAAGTAAAGATGCCTTATCACGGGTCTTTTGGACATTTTCAAAATTTGGTCATCTAAACTTTATACATTTACTACTATAGCCTTCATAGCTACTGTGCTTTCTACACATTGATCTTATCAATTTTAGGATCATAAAAGTCTGCAATAAAGGTCCCCTTATTTAATAACACCTTTCATAACGAACAATACACAAATTAATACTTTATTTTATATACACTTAAACATGCATATTACAACACATGTTCCATAATTAATAACCAAAATATAAAATATGCATATACATATATGCAAGCATACTAACATTTATATTACTTGTAGCAAGTAAACAAAATATCGAAATATATATGTTCAACCCAACTATAATAATTAATCACAACTGATTTATTACAGAATCCATGAAAACATCTATGTTACATCTTAAATAAAATTTACACAATTCCACTCACCTTCCTACTATCAGATACATATACATCAATATGTATACATAAAGTTATTTATGTATATAAACATAAACTTTTTCAGAATGACAACATGTCATACTTGTTCATCCTTTAATATATACTTGCATTTCCATCCATTACCCAACCTGATGTTGAGTTGTCGTTCCCATTGAAACAGTTTCAGCAAATACAGCCGTTGCTACGTCAAAACAATTTTAATTTATTCGGTCAGCATGAATCAAATACATAAATTGTATAATACATAGATATATATATATATATACATATATATATATACTAGTACGAACCCATGCCACGCAAACGGGCTGTCGCTATAAGCATGTAGGAATATTTTTGTATAGTATTTGATTAATTGATCTTGCAATGATTTTTTTTGAATTAAAATAAGTGTTAAAATAGAAAATAATCCTCTACATTAATTAATGAATAATCTGCTTAGGAGAAAATGCAATGTCATCAATGTTAGGCTGTAATACAGCTGTTGATTTCAACAATCGAGTAGCATGGATGATTTTTGTAAAATGTATGGGCAAAGCACGAATAAAACTCATAATAAATAAGCATGGAAATAAATATACGTTCGAATAAAGTCTAGTACGTCTCTATGTAAACGCATACGGTTGTGGCATATAATAAGCGAAAGGGATTGTTAACCCCGTCGATAAAACACGGTTCAAAACTGAGAAGTTTTTACGAACGGTGACATGTGGCTATGAAAAGAAATGTGTGGACACCTTTACAAACATATGGTATGGGTCCCATTAGAATCCGCAAAAACGTCACCACGTCCATGCATAACAGTTGCCATGGGGACAGGGCATTCCTTTGTTCAAGACGTCACGAGATCTTCTACTCATGCACGTAAGTCCCATACAAAAGCCAGAAGCAAGGCACACTATCCGAAGAGCATGGCTCGTTCACTCATCCGGAGTCGAGCATCATGCCATATCAACACTGCATGCACATCGAAGGATCAAGTAAGCATGCTCGAGGACAAATGTCGAGCACTATGCTCGAGCGTAGATTGAGAACAAGGGTCGAGCAGCCGGAAGTATATGAGGCGAGCACGTTATTCCTCAGTATATAAAGCAGCTGCATGAAAAAGGTGTGAAACGTTGGATCATGATATACAAATAAATTCTCTACCACTGCATGCAAGACATGTTGAGAACATTTATATAGATCAGTTTGTTCGATCTAGAAGAACAAACCATGAATTGAGAATAGTAATGTCGACTAGCAAGTAAATATATATATTAGAGGTCATGTGTATGGGATACACGAAGTGGCACATTGGTCAAATAAGATAACCATGGTAAGGGTGAAATTATTGTTCCCATATTTTATCAATACAGAAGAAAGTGGAACGTGCAAAATAAGAATGGTTGGTCAACTGTACACAAAGACAGTCGCTCGTTCATTTGAAACATGGTCGCTCATGCATTAAGATGAAGGGTCGGTCGTTCCTGTGGAAAGGTGGTTAGGCATGCAATAATTCTTGGGCTCGGTCAACAACTATTGCCAGTTATGTACAGCTGGTTCTAGCTGTCCAGTGGCAGTCTCGTAAATAAATGCATGTTCGACCCCTGCTGTAACACCCCGTATTTCTGTTAACACTAACGTTCACAAATTAAATAATAACTAATCTTAGACGTGAGAATTAAGGGAAAAGTGTTGCGCCACTGTGTTCGTCTCGGAATTCTGTTTGAGATAGAGTCCGAGTTTGCGTGAATTGGACTTCGTATGAAGAATTTATGGCCATCGGAAGTTTCGAAAAATTCAAAACAGATTTCAGAAAATTCAAATTTTGGAGTCAGACAGGCTAGGCGGGAAAATTCCCTCCAGGGACAGGTCGACCATAAGGTCGACCTGGGGGTCGACCTGCCCTAACGAGGTCGACCATAGGGTCGACCTGGGGTCGGCCTGCCCCCCCTCCCCTGGGGCAGATTTGTTTTATGACTTGTTTGTGACTAGATGCGGACTCATTAGGGTTTCTGACATGCTCTGATTGGCTGGGATTAATTCTGGGTTGATTGGACGGCTTAAACTAATCTAAACTATATAAAAACACCTCCAGGCTCAAACCCTAAAATCAAAACAAAATTAGATTCATGGCCTCCATGCCGTCACCTAGCAACTCAGCATAGCCGTCGCCAAATAGAGTGGAAGAAAGCTAATCTAATTCAATTCTTTTCAACTTAAACAACGAATCTTCTTCAAGGGAAAGCTATTACAACTTCAGAACTCAAAATTCAGAACTCAAGACCTTCTCAGAGTTGTGAGTTCGATAATTTTAATAAAATAATTAGCAAATTAATTAGATTGAGTTATGATGTGGATTATTTGGATATGATGTGAATTATTCGTGTAGTAAAATTGTGATGTTTATGTTGTAAATTCTATGATGCTATCTTGTAAAGTTGTGATCATCTATGTTGTAATTTTATGATTGGCTTATGTATACTCGAATCACCATGTTGTTCATATGCTAGTTTGGGTATGTTGATTCATATGATAAATCATAAGTATGTATGCAAGTTTAGGTTTTTATCAAGACATGAATCATATGCAGGTTGGGAAAAATTATATGTAACCTTACATGCTTCATGACATCTATTTTAGATCTAAAGTTAGGCTATGACATGTGTGAGTTATATGTCAAATTCTACATGCTAGTTTACATGTTTAAATGTATGTTTATACCACTGTTATGTTGCATAAATTACATATGCAAGTTTATATGAATACATGTGTTTGAATATGAATCATGTTATGCAAGTTTGTGGTTACTGCCTATGCAAGTTTACAACTTTAGATATAGATCTATGACATACATGATTTATGCAAGTTTGTGACCATTATCCCAACAACTTCACACGTTTAGATTTGGGTCTATGACATATGTAGTTTTATGTAAGTTGTAACTTTGGCCTATGCAAGTTTTAGATGTCGAACATCATTCACACATGCAAGTTCACCCCTTATGTTTAGATCTAGTTTTAATTATATGTATGTTGTGATGTTTTTCCTTATTCCATGAGTTAGACTATTCGAGTCTAACGTATATTTTACGTTAAACGAATAAGCGTACAATGTGGGGTAAAAGGGGATAATATTAAAAGATTTAATTGGCATAGATGCCTAAAAGGCATAAAATAAATTTGTGACGAAAAATTGGTATGATTTTACATACCGTAAATGGATGGACATAATTAAGTCAATTATGGACATCGTTAAAATTGGAATTGATTGATAATTTCAATAGGGAAAGTAATTCAAATTGGGGAATGATTAATTAGGAGTAATTAATCGTCTAAGACACGTGGTTAGGCTCTTAAGTGTTGTGAGATTGCCCGGACCCGCCCGGCAAATCCAGCTGCCACAAATGCTAGTCTAATGTGGGAGGTCTTAGGCATAAATTAAATACGTAACAATTGTAAAGACACGAGGTTAGGCTCTTTTGTGGTGTAAGACTGCCCGGACCCACCCGACAAATCCAGCTGCCACAAATGCCAGTCTAATGTGAGAGGTCTTTATGAGGTTACGGTCTTAATGAATTAAGAAACACTTAACCAGATAAACATTTAGTGGGACATGAGGGGGTTAAGTGGGTGCCTTGGGTGACATGTGGAATCTAGTGGGTGCCTTGGGTGGCATTTTAAATACGATTAGAAATACTTAACCAAAATTGAAACATGTAATTGAAACATGAATAAGAAGAGGGTTAAGTGGGATATACTAGAGGGGACCAAGCTTAGGTGGACAACTTGTGTCAAGTAATGGGGGCCATTTCAACCAGTAACCCATACGTATCTTTGTGGGCTCTACCCAAGTTGAGGACGGGACACACATATTGGGCTTGACTGTAAGAGGCCAAACCGGGTTAGCGGTGGCAACGCAAGTCCAACGGGTTCATATGCGTGTGTGGACCCGGGCTGGTAGGTAATACATTGTTGCATCGTTAGGTATAAGCCATGCATTATTTGTGGTATCGGGTTGCCACTTTGGGGAGAGATACACCCCACTGTGGGGCCAACACGGGTATCTTCGAGTTATGGAGCCGATCGCATGGGGGTAGTGGGTACACCTAGTGGAGATAGGGGCAGGCGGCACCTATGAAGGAAGCTAGGGGTGCACGAAACTACCATTATCATTATTTAAGTCTGTAGGCGGGACCAACCTTAGGGTGACAAGTTGTGGTGCAGTACAACAATTATCGTATAGTATTGGTATAGTTTAGTAATTATCTTATAGTGGTTTAGGTGCGCTTTAACGAAATCGTTGTTCATCTTGTTTCCTTGCTTAATCTACCATACTCAATGGTTCATGGTCATTTCCTGATTTTCCAACTTATGCCTTAGCCTAGTTACTTTGGTAATTATATTGTTATAGTTATCGCACTCGCCAGACTTTATGTCTGACCCCCTTTGTTTCCTCCTCTTTCTTCCTCCCCCCCCCCCCCCACCAGGTGCTCAGGTTGGAACTAGCACCAGTGGAGCTTGATTTTGGACAGGTGTGCTTCTTGCTTTTAGAAGATTTCTTAAATCGCTGAAGTAAAGTTCATCCTCTCTTTTATTTATGGCTATTTGTTATTGGGGATTATGTCTTTCAATTTATGTACTTTGAGTTGGTCAAGATGGATATTATGTATTTTGACTCTGGTTTTGATTATGTAATCAAACTTATGTATTTTCCGCTGCATTGAAATAAAGTTTTAAAGTTTTAGTACTGTTTATATCTGTCTTGTTGTTAAGTTTCTGTTCTATACACACCTTAAATGCTCCATGAAAGTTCATGCATTCCCTTTGTGAGTGACATTAATGGACGTGGGGTGTTACACCTACCCTGTAGACCATAATTACAGCTCCGCCACTACCTTCAAACGTCTCCTATAAATACCCCATTTCACCATCTTTCAAAGGACCGATTTTTGCCACCCCGAAGGGTTGTCATTTTCGGTTTTCTACCTCTTTCAAGCATTCCAAGCTACCTCCAACAACATGAAGATCAAATCATCTCTAATCTCCATTAGAGATCCACTCAAGCTCACTCCATCTTCTTCCAATGCCAAATCAATTAGAACTTCTCCGATCTCCATCCAAAATTGCTCTAACTCAATTCTAGTGATATCCAACCGCCATTAATCTTCTCTAAATCTCGGATCTAACAAAAATTTCATTATGGAATCAAGGAAGATCATCCAAATGCCCAAGTGATTGAAGATCTACGAGATAACTATCACAATTAGCAAGATCTAATCCATTAGTCCATGAATTCAAGTGAGATCTAAAGCTAAAAGAGAGTAAAGTGGGGGAAAATCACTATAAAATGAGAGAATGAGCAAAAATGGGAGAGGAATGTACTTCATAATATCACATATGATAATGAAATCGCTTCCAAAGTTGACGCAGATCTATTCAAGATCGAACCACTATAAAATACTTGTATTTTTTTACTTGTTCATATTTTTCCTGGCTCCATTTTTCTTAATCCTACCGTTTGGTGTAGTGTGATTTCACACTTTGGCATTGTAACCATTTTTGGCTTCAACATTTGGCACCCATCGTTGGGCCACGTTCACACTTCTCTCAGATTCAATAGCCTTGCATTGGAGTTCTAAGCCTACTACTACCATAGGTTCACCAAATCTATGTTCTAGGCAAGTGACAAGTTCTCTTCAAAGTTCAAATCCATTTTCGAGATAATGGCAAAGTCTAAGAAGACCGTGTAACACCCCGAATTTCGGTTAATGCTAAAATTCACTAAATTGCAGAATAAATAATCTCAAATATGAGAATTGGGGGAAACGGGCTGCGTCATTGCGTTCGTCTCGGAAAAATACGCAGAATAGAGTCTGAAATTTTGTAAATCGGAGTCCGTATGGCCCAGTTATGGCCCAATGAAGTTTGCAGAAAATTCAAAGTTAAAAACAGATTTAAAAATTAAAAATCAGATTTCGAAATTGGAGCCAGCAGGGGGCCAGGCGGGAAACTTCACGCCCTACCCATGTCGACAGGGCTGTCGACAGGCCTGTCGACTGGGGAGTCGACTGCCCTGTCGACTTGCCTGTCGACACAGGGTGTCGAGCCAGTTGGCTTGGGTGCACCAGATCTTGTTTTCTGGCTAGGGCTGGGCTGTGTTCTAGAGACTTCCTAAATCTGACGGACCTAATCTAACCTAGGGTTAATCCTATGGTCTAAAACACACCCTAATCCTATAAATACACCCTAATGCAAGCCTAATCCATACAAAAAATAGAAATGATGCCGTCATGCCGCCAAAATCAAACCTAAGAGGAGCCTCCACTAGTTTATGAAGGAAGTTGCAAGCTAATCAACCTCTAATCATCATCTTCTTCATATTTAGCAACTAGTTCTACTTCATAAGTTTGCTAATCTTGGTTTTGGTGAGTTCCTATGCCTTTAGCAAGTAATTGCTAAACTAATTAGGATAGGATATTAGGAGGCTATGGATGTAAATGTGGATTATGCAAGTTGTGGTTGTCATATGTTATAAGTTCATATGTAAACTTGCCTCTTTTATGATATGATGTGTCATGTAAGTTCATATGCAAGTTTTATGCAAGTTTATATGTAAGATCATATGCAAGTTGGTCTCTTTTTATGATATGCATAACATATGCGAGTTTGCCTTTGTGATATGACATGATTCATATGCAAGTTAGTCTCTTTTTATGATATGCATAACATATGCGAGTTTGCCTTTGTGATATGACATGATTCATATGCAAGTTAGTCTCTTTTTATGATATGCATAACATATGCGAGTTTGCCTTTGTGATATGACATGATTCATATGCAAGTTAGTCTCTTTTTATGATATGCATAACATATGCAAGTTTGCCTTTGTGATATGACATGATATGCAAGTTGATATGCAAGTTCATATGCAAGTTTTATGCAAGTTTATATGCAATTTCATATGCAAGTTTGTCTGTTTTTATGATGTGCATAACATATGCAAGGTTGTCCCTATATATGACATGTTATGTAAACGAATTACGTGGGAAACGATGGGGTTAATATGCATGATTATAAAAAGGTGTAAAGTTGTTATGATTAAGCATAACATGAAATGAATGGACATAATTGGGAATTTACCTATTAAGTTGGGTCTACCCACATTATGGAGTTGGGAATTTACCTATTAAGTTAGGTCTACCCATACTATGGAGTTGGGAATTTACCTATTAAGTTAGGTCTACCCATACTATGGAGTTGGGAATTTACCTATTAAGTTAGGTCTACCCATATTCTTAAAAATGTGTAATTAATTAGGGATAATTAATTATGGGGGTGATTAATTAGGTGTAATTAATCAACTAAGACACGAGGTTGGACCCTTTTGTAGCGAAGTCTGCCCGGAACCGACCGGCCATCCAGCAGCTACAAATGATTGGCCCAATGTGAGAGGTCTTAGTCATAAATTAAATACGTGATTAAAGTAAAGACACGAGGTTAGACCCTTTTGATGACAGAAGTCTGCCCGGAACCAACCGGCATATCCAGCAGTCATAAAAGATGGTCTAATGTGAGAGGTCTTTATGAGGTCATGATCTTAATTAATTAATTAAGAAACACTTAACCAAATTAGCATGAAGAGGGACATGAGGGGTTAAGTGGGTGCCTTGGGTGGCATGTGGAAATCTAGTGGGTTGCCTTGGGTGGCAATAGAAAATACGATTAGAATACTTAACCAAGTGGAAACATGTAATTAAACATGATTAAAGGGTTAAGTGGGATGCACTAGAAAAAGGGACAAGCTTAGGTGGGTAGCTTGTGGGGGCCCATTTCAACCAGTAACCCATATGTATCTTATTGGGCTCGACCCATGTCGAGGACGGGACACGCGTACTGGGCTTGACTATAAGAGGCCAAAACGGGTTAGCGGTGGCAACGCAAGTCCAACGGGTCTCATATGCGTGTGTGGACCCGGGCTGGTAGGTAAGACGTTGTTGCATCGTGTAGATATAAGCCGTGCACCGTTAATTATATCGGGTTGCCACTTTGGGGAGTGATACACCCCACTGTGGGGCCGGCACGGGTATCTACGGTAGGGAGCCGATCACTTGGGAGTAGTGGGTACACCTAGTGGAGATAGGGGCAGACGGCACCTATGTAGTCCGCTAGGGATATACGAAACTACTGGGAAAATTTTCTAAGTCCTTGGGAGGGATCAACCTTTAAGTAGGAATGACTGCTGTGGTGCAGTGTAGTAATTATCCTTGGACGGGTAGATGCGTCTTTATCGTTATCTTAGTTCACTCTAAGTCTGATTGGCTATTGAGTGTAGTCATTTATCCCCAGTCACACCGTACCAAGTTATATCATATCCTTATTCCTTTAATGATTACATTGTTAAAGTTATAGGACTCGCTCAGACTTATGTCTGACCCCGTTGTTTTTATCTTTTTCCCAACCCTCAGGTTCTCAGAGTGGGCCCAGCACGAGTGGGCTTTGATCAGGCTGCTTTTATTACTCTCTTGGAGCTTGGACCCTAGATGTAGAGCTCAGCTTACCCTTTTCTTTTATGGCTATCAGTTCATGTATTGGGATTATGTATTTTTATTTATCATGATGGATATTTGTACTTGACTCCTATTATGGTTTTGTGATGTGACCAGACATGTTCTATTTTCCGCTGCAAGTTGAAATGATGTTTTAAATTTTCAAGTATTACTTATATCTGTCTTGCTGTAATTACTCTGTTCTATATTCACTCAAAATACTCCACCGATGTTATAGCATTCCCTTAGAGAGTGACCATAGCGGGCGTGGGGTGTTACACGTGGTATCAGAGCAAAGGTTACCGGAACAGATAAAATTTTTAGAAAACTATTTTTCTAAAAACATTTTTGGAAAAGATATTTTCAAAAACATGTCTTTAAAGAGAAAAGTTTTTGAAAGAAAAGCATAATCCCCAATAGCCATATCTTTATCTTTCGAATTCTCCGTTTTGAATCTTTCCTTTTTCGTTTCAGCATGGCTGAGGATCTTAACTTTCCGGAGGGTGTGGCGATACTAGTATGGTATAGGAGATTGATGGAGGCTAGGGCCACCACTGCGGGTCCAGCAAATGTTCCTCCACCAACCGTAGCACCCGATCTTCCTCCTCCCCCTCCTCCTCGCACGGATACTTTTGCTAAGACTTGTAAGGAATTTAAAGCTATGGGAGGGAAACCTTTTCAAGGATCTGAAACTTTTGTGGAGGCTAGAGATTGGCTTAAGGAGGTGGAAGAGTTGATAGATATCTTTGAGATGGAAGAAGGAAAGAAAGTCAAGTTAGCTGCTTGGTTAATGAAGGGAGAGGCCTCATTCTGGTGGGAGGTCACTAATGGGGAACGCCCCGTTGACTCTTGGGCAGATTTTAGGCAAAGATTTGT
Organism: Allium sativum; assembly: GCA_030737875.1. NCBI lineage: Eukaryota > Viridiplantae > Streptophyta > Magnoliopsida > Asparagales > Amaryllidaceae > Allium > Allium sativum. Next base: position 6,870 of record JASFAX010001779.1, on the reverse strand, counting down.
GGAAAAGTTTCTCTCAAGGGCGGAGGAAAACTTGTATATGGAAAGATTCTTGACTCTAAAGCAAGGAAATCTCTCAGTGAAGGAATATGTCAACAATTTTAATCAATTGGCAAGGTTTGGCCTAGACATGGTGAATACACCGGAGAAGAAGGCTTTGAGGTTCGTGAAAGGCTTGAATGAACCGATGCATGGGTTGGCTATGACTCATATTGTAACACCCCGCCTCCGCTAGGGTCACTCGCAAAGGAATGCACTAGCTTTAGAGGGGCATTATTGGTAAACATGCACAGAAATATCACAAGACAGAACATATAAAATGGCGGAAGTAAAATCGAACTTTCATAAACATTAATAATTAAGGTCTAAAGCCTTTTACATCAGAGTACATCAAAACCTGTCTTGTAATAATAAAGAAGCATTAAGACTTTTCCATAAATTATTCCCCAAATAAAACAGTAAAGTAGCCATAGCCAAGAAAAGTCCAAGCCATCCATGATGACCTTCAAGCAGAAGAAGTCTGAACTAAACAACAGTATTTCCTCCCTGTAACCTGGGGGGGGAAACGGAAGACAAGAAGCGAAAGAAAACGGGGTCAGTCATAAAGACTGGTAAGCCCTATCTACTATCAGCATATAAACTAGTAAAGTTAACTGGCATGAGGAACTGAGATGAACATAAGCATGATAACAAGATAGATAAGCTAAATCAGAATAACAGGATAACTACTGAACTAAGGTATCATGATAAACTACGGTGTCATGATAAATCAAGGTATCATATCGTCAGACTTCTATCAAGTATACTATCCCAAGGTATCTACCCCGTCTAACATTCCACGGTATCTATTCCGTATATTCTTCCTGGTTCTAACATGTATATTTGCTCTGCACCCTCCGTACTAGTATCCCAGCCTTGTTATGTGTTAACCATGAATGTCCCTTACTCAAAATCGTGTAATGGTCCATGTCAACCTAACATATCGCATATATAGGTTACTCAAATCATATGTTTCTTTCCATGTATATAAGTTCAGTCCTTTGCCGTACCTCGTACGGGCTTCCTCATGTCGTATTATCCTTGAAATCGTTTGGACTGTCACCCTTGTTCTAGCTAGGCTCTTCCATATGAATCATCGTTTGAACTACTAGGACTTACGCCACCTAGCACCACTAGGGATTACGCTTGACTATTGCACGCTTTCGTATTTTGGTTTGGGTTAAACCACCTAGGCCACTAGGGATTACGCTAACCCTCAACCGCGCCCTTTTTCCCACGCATTCATCGTGAATCGTTTTTCTATAACTGTATGCACATGTATCACATCGTGCCATCCGAGTCCTGTCACAGGGCAAAACAAGAAATACAGGACTCGGTCGGGAGCTTTAGATTTATCTGCCGATGCAGATACTAAGGTCTGCTTTTCTACACGTGGCTATGGTCCCACGAGACCCCTCCCTCAACTAGTGAAAGGCAACACAAGAGAAAATCTTGCATGAGAACTACACTCCGGCCAGCCCACATCCTACGGCCTACCTCACCCATAATTAGATAGCAATTATGGTCTGTTGGGTGTTCCCTGCCTTTCCGTACGTACACGCTTGACTCAAGATGGTAGATGATCGACGAACTTGCTATCTCGGGCACCTTATGTATTCGTCGACTCACTGCTATTCACCCCGGTCTTTAGGTCGCTCGCATAGCAACCAAGGCATATTCTTGGTTCTTCTACCGCAGACCTCAACCTCTCGTGAGCCTAGTATAATGACCTGGCAGCTCACAGAGGGATCCCAAGAATATCCTCACGTTCCCCGAAGCCGCTGCTTCGTTACCCAGTTCGTTGGAGCCTTTATCTAAATCAGATAGCCTGCTCCTACACGCATACTTAAACGTTGACCTAACGTATCGGGTTACTAATCTATCTAAGAAATGGTCCAAATTTCCTTGACTAAGAATTATTACTTAGTCTCCCTTAACTAAGGTTTACCACTTAGCCTTATTTCCATAATCCTTGTTAACTATGGTTATTTACCTAATCCTCCGAATTAGGGTTTATCTAATGGGTTAAGTGTCACTTAAGTTCATAACTTAGCCCGTCTACAAACCATGTCAAAATTGGCTAAGTATCCAAGTCCAAGACTTAACCCTACAAACCATGTGTCAAGTTGGCTAAGTATATTAAGCAATCCATAACTTAACCTCGTCTAATTATCATTTTAGATTGGTTAATTATATAAATTAACTTGACCTTGTCAAATTACCGAGTCAAATCGGTCAAGCGTATTCAAGTGATTCGTGACTTAGCCTTATCATGTTTTCACGTTAGATTGGTTAAGTATAGGTCACTTAACCACATCAAACTAACGAGTTGGGTTAGTTAAGTGTAAATTAACTTAACCCCGTCCAATTACCATGTTTAGATTAGTTAGGTCTGAGTTGACTTAACCCCATCCATTAACTGTATTAAACGGTTAAGTGTTACTAAGAAAATTTACTTAACCTTATCAAGTTATCGTGTTGGATTGATTAAGTGTTGGTTAACTTAATCCCGTCCCCTCGTCGTATAAAAATGGTCAAGTGTCGTTAGGCAAATCAAGTTACTTAACCTACCCAACCCTGTCATGTCGGTTAAGTGTCATTAGTCAAATTAAATTACTTAACCCATTTGTCCATGTCATATTTGGTTAAGCCTCATTAATCAAATTAACTTAACCCTATTATGTGGCATTAATTACTTAATGCACCCCAACCTCTCACATTAGACTTTGTTGTGGTTACTAGTTAAGCCGGTCGGTTCCGGGTAGCTTTACACCACAACTTGGTCTAACCTCGGGTTCAAGCACAACATGACCAACTTCTCACATTGGGTCCTATTGTTTGCAACTACTAGTTAGGCCGGTCGGTTCCGGGTAGTTTTACGTTGCAAACTCAACCCAACCTCGAGTTGGCCACTTTCATGTTTAGTCTAGTGTCATGTTCATAGTCAAGTTTTCAAGCAATTGGGTAGACCTAACTTAATAGGTAAATTCCCAATGGGTAGACCTAACTTAATAGGTAAATTCCCAAGCTTATGTTTTTATGCATACTTACATGTCAACTTCCATGTTATATTTCAAATCATGTTTTCAAGTATAAACACATGTCATATTTAACGTTACATGTTGTCATGCTTATACCCATTTACCCAAGTCATATTCATGTCATTATGTTTCCCCATAATGTGACCCCAACGCTTTTTTTAAACTAGCATATACGTTCGCAACAACGTGATGGATTAAAAGAAGAGACTTGGCAAAGGAATGACAAAAATGGGTATTAAGCCACAAGTTAATCATGGTGGCAAATGAGGCACAAATATGTTCATTAGCTTGCATGTTACATTCTTAAGCCTCAAAAACATGCATAAACCCAAACTTGGTACATAAGCGAATCATGGTGACAAAAGACATGGAATGATGGCTAGAAACTCGCATATATCATCATATAAGGATTATGACTTCATATGCAAGGTGACATAATGATTATGAAGATTCTCATGTTGCATAATGCAACATTTCAACATAAAGGTCAAAGCTTTATGACCACAAGACCAAGGTAATGACTTTATAAGCTTGCATAAGATGATAGCATGCTACATACTAATGTTTAAACCCACTTACAACATGTCATATTAAGTTTAAAGTTCATATCTAATAGTAGGAGAAGGGCTTACATTGCTATGAAGGCCTAAATCGATTAAACTAAAGCTTGTGATGAAGCCTATGCATGCCATCACCCAAAAACCCAAAGATGGATGCTCCAAACCCACCAAAACACCATCTTTATGAACAAAGATCAAAGCTTTTGCCTTGAAATCAACTTGAGAAGCTCTCATACTAACATAGGGACTCTCTAACACTCTCATGATCATGAAACCTCTCATAGAAATGAAGTGGAGGCTAGGATAGTTGAGTGGAGGCCATGAGAGTAGAAATTTGGCCATAGTTTAGTTACATGAATGAATAATGAGGATTTAGGAGAGGGTTAGGGGCTTATTTATAGATTAGGCAAGTGTTTTAGGCCATAGGATTAAACCTAGATTCAATCCAAGCCATCAAAGCATGTCTTGGGGAAGAAGTCAAGTGTAGGAACCATCTAGGGCCTTTAGATTAAAGATGAACCATGAGAACCATTCAAATGCAAAATCTGCATTTGAGCGAATCGGCCCACGGGTTGACAGCCAAACACCCTGGATTAACCCCTAGTCGACCCAGCGGGCTCGGGTCGACCTCAAAAATCGGCCGGTTCGGTTATTCCCCTCTCCCAATTCGCTGTTTTGAACATTTTTGCATATTTATTTATTTAATTTTCAATTATATATATATATATATATCAATATATATATATTTCTCTGCGCAACCCATTTCACTTAATTAAGTATACTTTAATTTGGGAATTTTTCGTGAAACTTCGCGAGGCCATATCTTGGTCATACGGACACCGATTTTCGAAAACTCGGACTCTATTTCGCGTATTTTTCCGAGACGAACGCAATGGCATAGCCCGTTTCCCTTGATTCAGATTTTACAGTTTAATTATGCCTCCATTTATGTTATAACATGTTATTCAAAAATACGGGTTGTTACATTCTCCCCACCTTTTAGGATTTCGTCCCCGAAATCTCCAAGTTAGGAAGAACCTATCCTACCATCCATCATTCATCTACTCAAAACATCATCCATAAGCAACCATTGTCCTTAGATGATTTCTAATGCTGTATGAATATATGCAAAACGTGTGTGTACATGTTCCTTAGCTAATGCTAATGATCAGGCCTGAATAATCTTTCTAATGCAAAAATATGTATAGTGCCATGAATCCAACATGTATGCAAATAGTCCTAGTCATATAGATACTATATGCGTGCACAATCATTCATTCATATGCAACAACCGCATGATAATACATTCGATTTCAACCATAAACAAGTATAAATACTCGTGCATATGCAATATGAAATGTGATCGAGTCGAGCTAGTATCTAATGTGTTTTCGCGCATCCACGAGCAACCACTTGCAACCATATCAATCATAACATGTTTCAAATACATGTTTACATCCATAGGGTTCTACCTAGGATTCCCTGAAACAGGGTCGAGAAGATAAACAAGACAAATTCCTTACGGGGTTTGTAACAGAAGATAGGACCGAGAGGATATTCACAAAAGATAGCCTACAAGCAAGCTCTACAGGAAAACAGGGATCAAGGATATACTCTCAAAAAGAGATATCATGCGCGTATCTAGTCTTTGACCATCAAAGTCGTATCTCCTTGAGCTTAATTCCATTGTGCCTTGACCGTCCTTTAACTTCGCGATTTCGTAGCTTCTTATTTCCTGTTTCCATAACATGAGTTGGAACTCATTTCCTCGTCGCCTCTCGTTCCACTTGCACACTTAGCGCAAACATGACTGCGTACTCATGATCTCATGCAAGCTTTCCAAAATTCACTAGTGAATCTCGGACCTCGTACCATAAGGTATTCCACGTAGTAGAACTTTCTCTTGAAAGTAAACAGATGCCAACCGGGTTATCAAGTGCACTTACTAGGGTGATTTCCATAACCCATGCATAAGTGAAATAAACCATCCGTCTTATCGGCGAACACCATCCGATCGGGCTTCAAATTTCCAATAAAGGCATCTAGGGATTCTAAGTAACTAATCATGACAGAACCCAAAAGGTCACGCGATACTTCAAGGGTATTACCAAAGCAAGCCAAGAGTCTAACTACCCTCCTTCTAAAACCGAGAGTGGCACCCCTTACTGGATAACCACTTCATCCCTAGAATCCATCCACAACTTATAAACATAAGCATTATTTCCAAGCTCAACACTTGATATAGACATTCTCAAATCCAAACAAGCCATGAGTAAATGGACCGATCTTCCAATAGGACTTGAGACAAAAACGGGATCCTCTACTACGCTAGTACTACGGTGCAGAGACTCAACTATCGAAGCGGACTTAAAAGATGCGGTGATCAAAACAAAGTCCCGACAGGATGATAGAGAAGAAAAGCTAAACCTTTAACAAGATCGTTACCCTCCTTCTGAGGTACCCTAGAAATGAGAGCATACTATTGCCCTCTGAATGATCTTGTCCCTGTTCCATGATACTTAACTATCCGTCCCGTTTCACCATGCCAAAGGTACTCTCTCGTCATGGGTTTCATTGTTCATCTTTCTCCCTCCTTTTAGGACTCAGCCATACCAACATGTTGCTTATCCCTGAGCTCGTATCCTTTATCCTTGTTCTTACTATCCTTTCATGCATAACTCTGCAACGGTCTCTCGAGAACCACCTCCATCGTACGGGAAACACTTACGCAGCTAGAAAGACTAGTCGCAGTCAAAACCACTGTGACTACAGATGGAGGAAAGAACGGAAAAGAGATTCAATCAAGGAAACAAGGATAATGCTAATGGCCTTTGGGGAATAGCCTTTTTCTTTTTTAAAAGAAAATTTTCTTGAAAAATGCTTCTTTGTAAACGGTTTTTCAAATAATTTTCAGAAGGTCTTTAAAAACTTTTGCCCAGTCTAGTAACCTTCTGCTCTGATACCAAATGTAACACCCCGCCTCCGCTAGGGTCACTCGCAAAGGAATGCACTAGCTTTAGAGGGGCATTATTGGTAAACATGCACAGAAATATCACAAGACAGAACATATAAAATGGCGGAAGTAAAATCGAACTTTCATAAACATTAATAATTAAGGTCTAAAGCCTTTTACATCAGAGTACATCAAAACCTGTCTTGTAATAATAAAGAAGCATTAAGACTTTTCCATAAATTATTCCCCAAATAAAACAGTAAAGTAGCCATAGCCAAGA